>JAQZBX010107779.1:0-10622 GCA_029593785.1 Cabassous unicinctus
TTCTTCTTCTGGGTACCTAGTAAGAGCATATTTACTGGATCCCTTTTGGTTGGATGGGGCCATATGGCTATTTATAGCCAATGAGTTGTAAACAGAAGTAACCTATATCACTACTGTCCCATGATATAGGTTACAGGACCCTCCAAAGTTCCTTTCCCTCTGGCCTGGCAACTGGGAACATTCAAGATGGTGGCTGCTCCATCAGCCTGGGTCCTTGAGTAAAAGACCCCTCCCACCCCCAGCCAACTTGCTCTGAATATATAGCATAAGTGAGAAGTAACATTTGTTGTTTTAAGCCACTGAGACTTTGCAATTGTTTGCTACTGCGATCTAGCCATCCTGACCCCGATTGATGCACAGTGGCTGAGTGAGGCAATTAACCTTTCTGAGTCTCACTTTCCTTTTCTGTAACATGGGAACTCTAGTGCTGCCATAAGGATGGAATAAGACAGTCTTGATGGTGCATAATCCTGTGCCACTGTGGCTGCACCCCTCAGAGATATGAATGGAGCTGGAGGTCCACTCCAATGCTGGCTATCTCTCTGGGATACCTCTGGGGAAGCCAGGCAAAGGTTTCCTTGGTTCTGGGATCCTTCAAGACCAGTCTAAGTTTCAATTACTCCAGCAACTGTGCACTGATTCCCCAGCCCAGCCACATCTGGTTGTCCTCCCCTTATTCCAGAAACTATCTCTTATATCACCCTGCATTCTGCCAAGCTCTGTTGTTTACAAGATGCTCTTTCTGCATCAAGGTCCTTCAGGATTTGGCTCTTAATATTCAAAGACAAAATTTTGGAACTTAAAAATATTTGCTTTTATAATGGATTGAAACTTAGGCTTTCGTGACAGCTATGAGTATAAAAATAATTCACTTAGAAACTCAATTGACAACATTTTTCTCTCAGAGATCAGTCATTCCCCCTGAGGCCAAAGCCTCAGCTGACTAGTCTGGCATTTTTAGAGGTAGAAAGATCACAGAGCAAAAAAAGAATAACCTAAAGTGAAAAACATTTATGTCACTGTTTCAAAATGTTTTCCTGGTATCCTAAAATATCAGGTTCCACATCTAGCGGGCAGGGTAGACCTGCTGGCTGAGCAAAGATGCTCAGTTCTGATGAGATTTCTTGACAATAGCAGGTACATTTCTGACTCTCTTTTTAATTGTGGAAGAAAACCTTAAATTTGATACAATTCAATCCATTGGCTTATTTTTTCTTAAAAATTAGAACTTGTTGCAGACATATTGATCGCAAGGAATAGAGACCTACTCAAATGAGCTCAAGCACAAATGGACTGACTTAAGTGATGAGATTGTAAAAAGAAACTCATGTATATCAAATGTAGAAAATTTGTAGCCTCCCTTCCCAATGGCTGGTGTGTGGACATGGTGCTGGGACCTCTTGGACCATGAGATTGAAGCCAACACCAAGGGATGGAGAGGTGATGTGGTGAAAGGAGCCTAGAACCCAGCCGCTTTGCAGAATGGAACCCAGGAAACGAATTTGGGCTGCTTTATGAGCGAGGACAGACTTCAACCTTGCTTAAGCCACTGCTTTTTTGTTTTTCTTCCACAGCAGCGGAACTGAATCCCATCTCTGCCTCTATCTGCCCCAGTCTCTGCGGCCTCTCACCTTCTGTTATCTCTCAGTGCAAACTCAGCACAGTTCCCCACCTCTGATGCCCTGGCCTTGGCATCTCAATGTCAATTCCTGGGACAGGGACTGTCCAACGGGTCCACTTCTGGCAAGGCATCCAACCATGGCTCCATGAGCTAAGGGCCAGGTGCAAGGACTTGCAGTGCCCGGAGCTGCCGCTCTCAGCGCTGAAGGTGGAGCAGGGTCTCTAAGAAAGGAATGTGGGGGCTTAACAGCTCTAGAATAATAAAAGAACATAGTCCTCTTCTTCAACAGTACAATGCAGTCCACTTGTGGAGCCCAAGTAAATGTCACAGGAGATAAAGTAGAAACAGCACCTGAGAACTAAGTACGAGAAGTTCACCTTCATTTGTCATCACACTTAATCCTCACAACTACTAATGGCACAGGAAAACGATGACCATGCTCATTTTACAAGCATGAAAAGTGCAGCTTGGAGAGGCAGAGCCACGTGTCCAGCTGGTAAGAGGTGGAGCCAGGAGTCCTCCTCAGATGTTCGTAACCTCTGAAGGCTTCTAAGCCTCTAATCCAGCACAGCTGGGTGTACAGGGGGGTGAGACCCGAGGCTCTTCTTGGGATGTCTGGAGAAAACATCTGGAGAAGTGTCTCAGCTTGAATGTTCTTCTTGCCCTGCAGGCTGCTATAAGAAACACAGGCCCTGAGCCCACTGTGGCAATTATAAAATATTTTTCAAATTGAGTCCTAGCCATGTGATACGGGGACAGGGACCCTCAGCATAGTTACCTTCTGACCCGTTAGCTGCAAAACATCCCCCAGGCCTCATTCTGGCCCCTTCCAAGTCCTCCCAGACATGGAATAGACACATCTGCCAGTCCGTTGGCAGACCCAGTCAGGCATCTGTGGCGATAATGCAAGCTCACTTGGAGCCAACGCATCAGCACATCCCCAAAGAGATGATTTTCAGCGTGGGAAACAATTAGCTAATTAGCATAATTATCCATCACTGGGAATCAAGGTCATTGTCCCAGGGAGTTTCCACTTCTGCTGCCTGGTCCTTTGGGCATACGCGCCGAGCACAGGCAGGATGCTCTCGTTGCCAGGCTGTGTCCCACTGGGTGGCAGCTGGCTCCTCTCAAAACAATGCAAGGTAGAGCCTTTATGGCAATATCAGTGGCTCAAATGCACATGCCCAAGCCCACCCTTCTCAACTGGTTGATGTCAAGGTCAACCTGTGGTGAGTGAGATAAAGAGTTCATTCATGGGGGAGGAGTTATCATGAAGGGAGCTGAGGACCAGCTGGGAGAGGAGATACCCCAGTCACGATTTGCAGTAGGCTGGGCATTTATCGGGAAAATCTGTCCATAGGACAGCCTGAGCCAAAGATCAGAAAGCAGCTAATGCAGGGAAGAGAGCTTTAAGGACCCATTCAGACCTGGAGCTCCATGAATGAAACTATAATAAACCAAATAGCAAACAAAAACAGAAGGAGCCTGTTTTTATTGAGCATGTCCTTTGTGCAGATGCTGGGTCAAACACTTTTCATGGTTCACATCTAATTGTCATGGCAACCTTGTGAGGTACTATCACTGTCCCCCCTTGACAAATGAGGAAATTCTTTGGATTCCAGATCCCAAGATTTTGCCATTTCCAGTACCCAGGGCTGGGCAAGGAAATGTGCATGTCAAGTCACAGCATAAGGAAAATTCCCTTTGTCTGGACCCAGGTGACCAAGGGGCCTAGAAAAGTCAACACAACTGGTGTCCACTAGTGCAGAGGAACTGGGGGTGCATCTTTTCTATTTTCTTTTCCTTTCATGTTATGATGATAGTGTTTGTCCATTTGATAAAGTTCAAGAGAACAAAATTGCTATTCTTTGTGGGAGAGGGTGTGTCAGAAGAGAGGGCCAATTCACAGCCTCCTCTACGCCCCTCCTGATTTATTTGTGGGGAGATAGAGGAAACAGTTGCCACACAGGTCACCTGTAGAGTGACAGCCCCAGAAGGAGACTGAATTTCACCAACCATCTTGGAGCAGAGAAGACCCAGCTTGGCTCTCGCCCCACAAGGGCTATGCACAGAGCAAGGAGCCCCTGCCACTCATCTGACCCCAGAAAACACTGGAGTCTCACTCTGGTGAAAAGCGTCCAGGGAGTGGTAAGGGTATCAGGGCAGACCCTAGAGAGAACCAGGAGCCCTGTTCTAGATGCAGCAGAGACAGAGCCCCTGTCCCCCGGGAGCTTACCGTCTTCTTGGGGGCACTGACGGTGCAACCTCACACAGATAAACATAGGAGGAGCCAACTGGCAATGAGGGCAAGGAGCAAAAATAGAGCAGAGTAAGGGGTGGGGAGCCCCCAGGGATGGGGTGGGATGCTATTTTAAATGCTGGGTACAGGAAAGGGCTCTTGGAGAAGCTGACATTTGGGCAGGAACCTGAATCAAACGTGCTACCCGTAAGAATCTTCAGAAGCAGCAGAGACAGTGTGTGCAAGGGCCGGGGGTGAGAATGCCCGTTGTGTTCATGCAATGGCACGGTAGCTAGTGTGGCTGAATGGAAGCACGCAGGGGTAATGTGGTAGGAAATGAGGCCAGAGCAGGAGCCATGGGCTGCGAAGGGCACTGCAGGGTGGTGTGAGGGTTTGGCTTTTACTTAGAGTAGGATGGAAAGACCTTGGAAGGTTTTGAGCAGAGGAATGACATGATCTGATCTATGGTTTTAAATACTGAAGGGAGGCAAGGGAAGAGGCAGAGAGACCAGTTGGAAGGTGACTGCAGCAGCCAGGTGAGATGGTGGCAGCTTGGACCTAAGCAGTAGCAGAGGAGGGGCTAGGCAGCAATCACAACGGGCTACCTTTAGAGGTAAGCTCAACAGGATTTCCTGCTGAATTGGATCTGGGGGATGAAGAGAAAGGGAGGAATCAAGCTTGGGGTCTCAGCTACTAGGAGAATACAGCTGCCAATGGAGTTGTAGAAGACTACACAGAAGCTGATCTGGCTGCAGGCTGCTGGAGGCTGGAGCAGGGGCTGATTCCAGACCCCGCCTAATACAGAAGAGGAGGTTTTAGACCCACCCATGAGGAGGAGGAGGTTGAAGACTTCATAGAATGGGAGCAGAATGTGCTTCCCATTGTAGAGGAAAGCAAGATGTTAGCAGGGGGTTGAACACAATGTTCTAGAGAAGACAGAGGCTCTGGAGTTAGGCAGATCTGAGTTTGAATCCTAGTCAGCCATTTCCTTTATTCAAAAAGCATACCTACAGTAGATGCTGAGGATATAGAAGTGAACATAGACTCACAAGTCTATCATTACATGGAGCGGATATTCTAACTACGATCTTGGGCAAATGTGGGATAATAAGTCGTATGTAACAGAGTTGTTGAAAGGATTAGAAACCATATGGGCAGAATGCTTTCCCAGTTCCTGGTGTATGCCTGGCCCTAAATAAGTGGGAATTTCCAATTGCAATCATCATTGTCATGGTCAACATCATCAGGCTCACCACGCCTGGAAGGTCCTTTTGATGTGGTGGCCCGAAGACTCCTTGGCCCCTCTTGATCTTGAAGACACTGCCCTTAAACCAGTGTGCCAAACTTAATTCTTACCAACTTTCTCAAAACTCTTTTATGGCTCCCCATTAACTTCTGGAGAAATCCAGACTCTCTCATCTGGCATTCAAGATTCTCCCCAATCTAATCTCCAATCTGAAATATGTAAAAGATCTATTCTGTTCAAGGTTTTACACATCTAAAATGAATTTGGCTTTAATGCCCAGATCCTGGATCTGTCTCTCAAAATGGGAAAATCCACAGTACCCCAGAGTTTCTAGGGATAACTGGTCACTTGTGTGTTCCCACCAACTGAGGAAGGGAGACCAGAGAGCCATGTTCCTAAAAGTGTAGTCCTTGACCAGCAGCACATCACCTGGAAATTGTTATAAATGCAAATTCTTGTCTCCACCCCAAAATGAAATCAGAAAGTCTGGGGGTGAAGCCCAGAAATCTGTCTTAACAAGCCTCCTGCTGATTCTGGGCCATGCTCAAGTTTGAGAAACAGTGGCCTGAAACAACGCTGAGCAATTGGCTGCTCTGGAGAAGTTTCCTGCCACTCTGAATCTTTCTAAAGCCACTGAAGAGCAGAATCATGGAATCCCAGACCATTGCATATGAGAGTGACATTGGGGATTACGTAGTTCAGGACTGGGAAGCATAGCCTCATGCTGCCAGTACCCTTCCCATCCCTGTGGCATATATTAATTTTACATCAAGGCACTCTGCTAAGTTTGGAAGGACCTTCCCATTCCTTGTCAGTGCAATATTCCAGGCAGCCCTAGTGACATGTGCTAGTCTGGATCTAGTGCAAGCTTCTTATGTTACAGACGAGGAAACAGATTGAGAGAAGGTGATCATTCATCCAAGGTCTCAAAACCAGTTAGTGGCAGAGCTGAAACCAGAATCCAAGTCTTCAGAGTCCCAGGCCAGAGTGCCTGCGAGCCACAACCACCTGGAATGGGCTTGGCTCCCAGAACTCAGCTCTCTGTACCAAGAAGTGGCAGCTGAGGATCAGGTCATCTCCTGGCTCTTTTCTTCCTGGACCTGGTAGAAGGCCAAACACTGCACATGTTATGGGTGACCTTCTGGAAAGTATCTCCAAGGGGCCCGAGACTCTCTGACACTCCCATGCAAGGGAAGCAGAGAAAACTCAGACTGTGACCTTTGTCTATTCTTCTTAAGCAAAGTACAACAGATCTGTGTGTTCCTTCTTGGAGATAAGCTGCAAAGAGAGAGGAAAGCATGTCAGAGCTGCAAGAGGCCCTGTTGAATGTCCCTCTACTCGGGCTTGTCGTTGCTTGATTTTTATGTTCCCGTAAAGGAGGAGTTACTTCCTCTCAGTCCTGACTGGATGGGTCTACGATTCCTGTCCCAGTGAACTAGTTTCCTGGGGCTCCTGTAACAAACATCACACCCTGGGTGACTTGAAACAACTGAAATTGATTGGCTTACAGTTCTGGAGGCCAGAAGCCTGAAACCAATGTGCCCAGGGCCAGGCGCCCCTCGAAGGCTCTCCGGGAGGATCCTTCCTTGCCTCTTCCAGCTTCTGGTAGCTGCCGGCACTCCTTGGCACTCCTCGGCTTGTAGATGCATCACTCCAACCTCAGCTTCCGTCTCCACATGGCCTTCTCCCTGTGTGTCTCTGCTCATCCCCTCCTCTTCCTATTGGGGTACCAGCCATTGGATTTACGGCCCACTCAACTCCAGTATGACGTCATCTTAACTCAATTCCCTCTGTAAAGACCTGATTTCCAAATAAAGATGTATCCTGAGGACCCAGGTGGACATGACTTTTGGGGGTCACTATTCAACTCATTACAGCCAAGGAAGGAAATGGGAAATATGTGAGCACTTCCTTCCCCTATGCTCTCACCAACCATACACCCTTTTGCTGGGAAAGTTGCCCAACTGCCCCCATGGGGGCTTGGCTGTTGGTGGTGGGCAAACCTTTATGGATCAGAAGAAGCCTCTTTTAGGAACGCCCTATTTGATTCCCTCTCATCATCGAATGGGCCAACTTCCATCAAAGCTCATCTCTTTCTTATAAGAACTTACTAAGCCCACCAGAAGCAGCCACATACTCCAATGTCCTTATCTGTTCTCTGCCATTTCTTTAAAGCCCAACACCAGTGGGCACATGGCTCCAACCCCAGAACATACCAGCAACTTTCAGCCAGTGGATTTGTTCCTGGGTAACAGGCACCGCCAACATCCCAGCTACACATGGGGAAATTCTCACTGCTTCACACCATTCACCATGAGCTGACTTCTCATTTTAGGTTCTGTCACTTGCAGTAGCCTACTTCTGCTACCAGTTTCAATACTGGTCAGAACTCTTTTGGTTACAGGAAATAGAATTCCAATGTATTGTCTCTGGTAACAGATAAGTCCAGGGGTAGATATGCCTTCAAGCTCTTAGGATCCAGGCGCTTAAGGGCTGTACTTAGGAATTTTCTCTCTTCATCTCTCTGCTCTGCTTCCCTGTGGGTTGGCTTTATTATCTGCAGTCTCTCTTTCATGGTATGAAGATGTCTGCTAGCAGCTCCAGGTGACAGCTTCCTTGGCAACCTCAGCAGAAAGACAGCTTCTCTTTCCAGTCAAAATCCCAGGACTGACTCCCATTGAACCAACTTGGGATTACATGTCCATCCCTGAAACAAATTCTGTGGCCCGAGGAAGAAATGTGCCGACTGGTCAGCCCTGGCTTACCCCCCATTCAAGGCAGTGGGGGCTGGGACCAGCCTCAGCCGAGTTACATGGAGAGAGAGCTGAGGATGAGGTTTACCCAAGGAAAACTGGGGTGCTCCTGCCAAAGGAGCAAGAATGGAGGCTGAGCAGGAACAAACGCGTCTGCTAGCTTTCCAGACTTAAATGGCAGGTGCAGTGAAAAAGCACAAGGAAGGAACATCCACTATGTGCCTTTCGTCTGCTCAACTTATTTGCTCAACATAAATTTTTGAGCACCTACTGCTACAACTAGTAATAACAGCTAATTCTTTTATAGCATTTACCATGCCCTGGGCCCTGTGCTAAGCACTTTACTAATATTAACTCATTTAATCTTCATGACTCTACAAGGTAGGTACTATTATCACCCCCATTTTACAGATGAAGAGACTTGATGCATGGAGCATTAAGCAGATCATTCACGATTCTCGAGTGAAAGGTGTAGAGCTGGGCATTAAACCCAGGCCTGGTTCCAGGTCCTTGCTCACTCTAGCCCCAGCTCTAGGAGACAGCCACTGGGGCCTCAGAGGTAAGGAAACCAAGTGTGCACCAGGTGTGCTCCTTCCAGGGGCTCTCACTCCATGGGGAGACATCAGTGCAGCAAGCAATGAGAGCTCCTTGAGGCAGGCACAGAAGGTGGGCACCTACCTGGCCACCACCAGGTGCCTGGAGCAGGAAATGTCCACACCCAACTATGAAGGACAAGGCGATCCAGCAGCGGGCACCGAGTGGGGAAGAGGGGTGCCTCCAGGCAGAAAGGACAGCATGGGCAGAGGCCGGGCCCAGGGGGAACATGGCTTGTTTCCAGAATTCAAAACAATTCTGCACAGCCAGAGCAGAGACTTCTCCATGGGAAATGGTAAAAGAGAAAGCTGAAGAAGCTGGCAGGGCCAGAACCGGGAGAGCTGGGGAGCCAGGCTGAGGAGTTCGGACAGGGTTCTTGATGTCCCTGAGAGGCCTTCAGTGGGGGCTAGGACAGTTGGGGACTCACATGGAGGTGCTTCTTTGATGGGACCCTCGCCATCAGCCCTCTGAGCTCAGTGATACTAACCCCATTTTACAGAATGTAGAAATTGAGGCTCTCAGAGATTAAGGCAGCAAGGTAGAGGCAGAGGCAGAATCTGGGCAGGCATCTGACCTGGGAGAGCCCCAAGGGACACAGCTCCCTCTCAGGAGTTGTGAGATAGAAGGTGGGTGCAGAAGACAGATCACTAGGCCAGGTGCTGGGTTCAAGTCACTGCGTGACTTAAGAGAAGTTGCTTCTCTCTCTGACCTCTGAAATGGAGACACCTCGCCCTGGCCAGGACACATTGGACAGCTGTTTTGGGGGATGGACCGAGCAGGGGGTACAAAGCCCTGGGGAAATCGGCATGCAGTGAACCAGGAGCAGCCATGTGACGACGGTGCCGAGGTTCCTTATCAGTGCAACTGTCGTTGTTGAGAGAACAGCAGCTCTGGGCACACAGAACTGGAGGCAGAGGTAGCTTCCAATTAGCTTCCTGCGTCACAGCTCTGCCGCCCTCCCCAGCAGACCAGTGTCTTCCCATTCATTTCCTCCCAGCGCAATCAGCGCTTTAATTAAAATGAGTTCATCAGGCTCTTTGGAGGCACAGCCAACAAAGGAAGCAAAAACAGCAATTAACAGGGATGGTGCCTGGAGATCTGGAAGTTTCCTATGAAGAAAAGCAAGTGTGGGCAGCGTGGATTGAGTTGGTGGTTTGGTGGGGGGGAGGGGGGAGAGCCACGTTCCTCTCTCTGTGTGAGAGATCCTGGCTGGTGTGTAGCAGGGATGTCTGAGCTCAAACCTTCCCCACCCCCAGCTCGCAGCCATGGTCCCTGGTCTGGGTCTGGGATCCAGGGTAGATAGGCTATTAGGGCCCCAGTCAGTGACAGGAGCATGGCCGGGTGGGAAATGGCTCTCTGGTTTACTTGGGAAACAGGGGGTTCATTTTGGTTGGAATTGCTCACATGGAACCCCCTTGCTGGAGCCCATTGAGGGTATCTCTTGGCCCCAAACCAGGCCCTCTTCCAGGACCACAAACCCTGCCCTCTGCCTTTCTGCAGCCCACCCCCCATCACGGATGAGCTTTTGGCTCTGCTCTGTCTATACCAGCACTCTTCAGTAAAACCCCATGGCAGCCACATATGCAAAGATTTTCTAGTAGCCACGTTAAAAATATGAGGTGAAAGTAATTTTAATAATATTAATATATCCAAAATACTGTCATTTCCACATGTAATCAATATTAAAAATAATTATTTTATACTAAGTGTAACATTCATGCTACTATTATAAGTGTATTATACTAAGTGTAGTCATACTAACTACATCTCACTTTGGACTAGCCACAGTTCCAGCACCCAGCCGCCGTACATGGCTAGCGGCTGCTCTATTGGGCAGCACACGTCTGTGCTGGGTGCGAATGTTGGGCGGCAGCCTTGTCTCCATTTATCAACACTGACCCTTTCCCACCCGTGGAGCTGCCCCCCACCCCCCGAGGGTGTACTCCCCCTCCGAGGAGCCTGGCACAGTGCCTGGACTTGGTGGGAGCCCACTACTTATCGTGGAGTCAAGAAATGTGTGAGGGTCACTCTGCTCTCATGCTGGGAAAGGTACCAGGAAGTGCAGGCCTTGCAGGCTTTGGGTATGGCCGCTGTCCTGGAATTCTGCTCCAAGTCCCCTTTTTCTTCTTACATTGGGGAACCCCAATGCCAAGGAGGAAACAGCAGGTC
>JAQZBX010107780.1:0-10616 GCA_029593785.1 Cabassous unicinctus
CTTTCAAAAACTTTCAATATGTCACAAGAGCAGTTATGTATATATGGATACCTGCATCACAATCTCCCTGCACTCGAGAACAGTCCAATGATGTCCAGAAAATCAGGATTGGATTCCTTGAAACAAAATCCAGAGCCTTCTAAACATTCAGTAAAAAATCGTGATATCAAGGAAAAAGATTCCTCTGAATTATATATTTATGGACACTCCGTTTTAAATTAGCATATTCTTTCAATCTAATATACATTTCTTTTCACAATTTTAAAATAAAGAGCTTTCCAACATCTTTAAAAAAGCCATCCATTGTTCACTTTGTCCCCCTGATGTAGTATGGAATCACATATCAATGAAACTGATACATAAACAAAAATGTTGTTCAAGGACAGCCAGAAAGAAAACTATATATGTCAGGGTCAACAAATGGATTGAGAGGTGAATAATTTCTTATTTATTATTCTAGTATTTCTTTGTTTTTTGTAATTATTAGAGAGATAGTGAAATGTTTAATAGTGAGAATCTAGATGAAAGCACGTAACTGTGAATATACCAAGGACCAGGAATGTACATAATGGATAAAAAAGATATGATTTAATATGTCTCCTTAAAACAAATTATTTTAAAAATCGTGGGGTTACCAGGAATTGTACACCCAAGTGGAGACTTGTATAATAGTTATTAGTCATGTTTCAAAGATGCTCTGGCTAATTTATAAAATGAATCATAATTCAAGTTTCTGCAGGAGATGTGTGTATGGGACACTGTAATATGTTATGTCCCTTTATTTTCTAAGGTCATGATGTCTTCTCTGGAATTAAAATTTAACTATGTTCAATTATGACTGATATGCATCACTAAAAATATATATTAAGAGAAAGAGGGTGGTGAGAGTCAAATATGAATTTTGGAGTTACCTATTTCTCTAACTTGGTCTTCTTGTTTTATTTCTTCATTGTTGGAGGCTATAATCACACGTGCATAGATTAGAGGGCAGTACACTCTGCTTGAGGGATTAGGTCATTGACTTTTGTGAGCCATTCCTCTCTCCCATGATATCTTGTAAACATGTGAGTCATTCTTTGTCATCTTGTGGAACCTACATATTTATTTATCTCTTCTAGCTTTTGACAAGCTCCTTCATACGCCATAGGAGAAATTTTCATTTGTGTATATGAGGATTCTGTTTCTTTGTAATAATGAGTTTGATGTTATTTCCAACCCTTTCTAAAAAAATTGCAACATGTCATAAGAGAAGATATCTATATATGCATCCCTGCATCACTTGAGAACAGCCCAATCTTGTCCAGAAAACCAGGAATGATATCCTTGAAACAAAATCTGGAGCCTTGTATACATTCAGTAAACTATCGTGAAACCATGGAAAAATATCTCCCTGAATTATCATTTTATGTACACTCCCTTTTAAAATTGACATTTTCTTTCAATCTAATATCGTTTTCAATGGATAATTTTAACATAAAGATATTTTCAAGAGCTTTAAAAAATCCATTCATTGTTAACTTTGTCCAAATGATGTAGTATGAGATCATATATCAATAAAACTGTTAGATAAACAAAAATTTTGTTCATGGACAGCCAGAAAAACACCAAAGTATGTCAGTGTCAACAAATGGATTGAAAGGTGAGGAATTTCGTATTTATTCTTCTGGTATTTCTTTATTATAATTATAAAAGAAGTATTGAAAAAGTTAATAATGTTTGTAGAGATGAATGCCCACCACTGTGAATATATAAAGGACCAGGGATGGTACACATTGGATAAAATATATATAGGTTTAATAGGTCTCAATAAAACAGATTTTTTAAAAAAAACGTGGGGATATCAGGAATTGTACACAGAAGCTGAGCCATGGATAATTGTTATAATTGATGTTTCAGAAATGCTCTGACCAATTTTTAAAAATGAATCACAATACAAGTTTCTGCTGGTGATATCTGTATGGGAGCACCATAAAGTGTCATGGCCCTTTATTTTCTAATATCGTGATATCTGCTCTAAAATTCAAGTTTATGTATGTTCATGTATGATTGATATGTATCACAAAATATATATATATATATATTAAGGGAAAGAGTGTGGTGAGAGACAAATGTGAAGCTTTGGATTTACCCATTTCTCTAAAGTGGTCTTCCTTATATTTTTCTTCATTGTTGTGAGGCTATAATTATCCATGTATAGAATGGAGGGGGGTACAATCTGTTTGATAGTTTAGGTCTTTGACTTATATGGACAATTCTTCTTCCACATCAGATCTTGTAAATTTTTGAGTCACTCTTTGTCACCTTGTGGAACCTTAAAGTCCCTTTTTCTCTTCTAGGTGTTGGCAATGTACTTCATGAGTCTTAGGAGAAATTTTGAGGCTGAGAGCTTTTTGTACACTGAATTCCTGGGTATCATTTCTGTATATGTGTATTCTGTTTCTATGTAAAACTGAGTTTGATTTTAATTCCAATACTTCTTTAAAAATTACAATATTTCATAAGATAAGTTATTTATATATGGATACTTGCATCACAATTGCTTTGCATTTGAGAATAGCCCAATGATGTACAGAAAATCAGAAATGGTTACTTTGAAACAAAATGCCGAGTTTTCTAATAATTAAGTACACAATTGTGAAATCATGGGAAAAGATAAAACCTAAATTTTTGATTTACATATACTCGCTTATAAAATTAACATTATCTTCCAATTGAAAATCTATTTCAGTTCATAATTTTAAAGTTAAGGCCATTTCAATGGCTTTAAAAAGCCATTAATTGTTCACTTAGCCCACATGATGTAACATGGGATCACATATCAATGTAACTGTTAGATAAACCAAAAAAGCTGTTCAAGTACAGCCAGAAAAAAACTACATAGGTCAGTGCCAACAAATGAATTGAGAGGTGAATAATTTCTTCTTTAATCTTCAGGTTTTCCTTTATTTATAATAATTTTTATAGAGATATTGAAAGCGTTAAAATAAATAATGGCTCTTATGATATATTGTAATTTTTTAGAAAGAATTGGAAATAAAGTCAAACTATTTTTTACAAAGAAACTGCATCTGCATATACTCAAATGAATACCCAGGAACTCAGAATACAATGAGCTTCTAGCATCCAAATTTCACCTATGGCTTATGGAGGACTTTGCCAACACCCAAAAGAGAAAAAGGGAATTGTAGGGTTCACAAGGTGACAAAGAGTAACTCAAATATTTACAAGAATTCATGGCAGAAACGAACGGTTCATAAAACAAAAGGACCTAAACCATCAACCAGATTGTACCGCCCTCCATTCTATGCACGCATGACTGTAGACACCAACAATGAAGAAACTCAAAAGAAAGACCACTTTAGAGAAACCAGTAATTCCAAAGCTTCATACTTGACTCTCACAAACCTTTTTCTCTTAATATATATTTTTACTAATGCATATCAATCATACACTAAGATATATAAACTTGAATTGTAGAGCAGAAATCACGACTTTAGAAAATAAAGGGGCATAACACCTTAGAGTGGTCCCATACACACATATCGAACAGAAACTTGATTTATAATTCATTTTTTTAAATTGCACAGAGGATTTCTGAAACATGAATAATATCTATTATCCATGGCTCCACTTGAGTGTACAATTCCTGACAACCTCAGTGTTTTTAAAACAAATCTGTTTTATTGAGACATATTAAACCACAATCTTTTTTATCCAATGTGTACATTCCCTCGTCTTTGGTATATTCACAGTGGTGTGCATTCATTCTGTTTCTTTGTAATAATGAGTTTGATGTTATTTCCAACCCTTTCTAAAAAATTTGCAACATGTCATAAGAGAAGATATCTATATATGCATCCCTGCATCACTATCTCTCTGTATTTGAGAACAGCCCAATCTTGTCCAGAAAATCAGGAATGCTTTCCTTGAAACAAAATCTGGAGTCCTCTAAACATTCAGTAAACAATTGAGAAATCATGGAAAAATCTCTCCTCTTTATGATCAATTTACCTACACTCCGTATTAAAATTAACATTTTCTAACAATCTAATATCCATTTCAGTTCATAATTTTAAAATAAAGACCATTTCAACAGCTTTAAGAAAGCCATTCATTGTTCACTTTGTCCACATGATGTAGTATGGGATCACATATCAATAAAATTCATAGGTAAAGAAAAAAGTTGTTCAAGGACAGCCAGAAAATCACCTATGTGTGTCAGTGTCAACAAATGGATTGAGATTTGAATAATTTCTTCTTTATTCTTCTGTTTTTCTTTATTTATTATAAATATTTTAGAGCTTTTGAAAATGTTTAATAATGATTGATGAGATGAATGCACACCACTGTGAATATACCAAGGACCAGGGAATGTACACATTAGACAAAAAATATATTTGTTTAATATGTTTCAAAACTGATTTGTTTTAAAAAATTGTGAGGATGTCAGGAATTGTACACCCAAGTTGAGCCACAGATAATAGTTATTAGTAATATTTCAGAAATGCTATCTCCCATTTTAAAAAAGAATCAAAATACAAGTTTCTGCTGGAAATGGGACCAGTGTAAGATGTTATGACCCTTTATTTTCTAAAGTTGTGATTCCTGATCAAGACTTCAAGTTTATGTATATTCATGTATGACTGATATGCTTCATTAAAAATATATCTTAAGAGAAGGAGGGTGGTGAGAGACAATAAAGGAATCTTTTGAATTATGTATTTTTCTAAAGTGGTCCTCCTCTGTGTTTCTTTATTATTGGAGACTATAAACACGAATCCCTAGAATGGAGGGGGGTACACTCTGCTTGATGGATTAGGTCCTTGACTTTTATGAACCATTCCTCTCCCTGATGATAACTTGTAAACATTTGAGTTACTTTTTGTCAACTTGTGATCCCTACCAGTCCGTTTTTCTCTTCTGGGTGTTGGCAAGATCCTTCATAAAACAAAGGATAAATTTAGAGCCTGGGAACTATTTGTACTCTGAGTTTCTGGGTTTTCATTTTTCTATATGTGGATTCTATTTCTTGTAAGAAAAAGTTTGCTTTTATTTCCAATACTTTCAAAGAATTACAGTATGTCATAAGAGCAAGCATTTATATATGGATACCTGCATCACAATATCTCTGCACACAAAAACAGCGCAATGATGTCCACAAAATCAGGAAAGGTATCCTTGAAACAAAATCTGGAGCATTCTAAACATTAATTAAACAATTGTAAAATCATGGATAAAGATATATGAATTATTGATTTACCTACACTCCTTTTTAAAATTAACATTTTCTTTCAAACTAATATTCTTTTCAATTGATAATTTTAAAATAAAGACCTTTTCAACAGCTTTAAATAAGACACCCATTGTTGACTATGTCCACATAATGTTGTATGGGATCACATATTAATAAAATTAAGAGATAAACAAAAAAAGTTGTTCATGGACAACCAGGAACAAACCTATGTCTGTCAGTGACAACAAATGGATTTGAGGTGAATAATATCTTCTTTATTCTTCTGGTTTTTCCTTATTTATTAAAATTATAATAGAGCTATTGAAAAGGTTTAATAATGTTTGATGAATGCAAACCATGGTGAACATGCCAAGGACCAGGGAATGTATACATTGAATAAAAAACATATTGGTCTAATATGTCTCAATAAAACAGATTTGTTTTAAAATAAATAATGCTACTTATAGGCAAGTTGGCATCGGTTTTGGAGGGCACTCTCTGAGAGCTCCCTGATTATGGCAATATGTAGACAGTGTCCTGCCTGGGTGTCTGTGCTGTGGGTGCATGATACAGGAAGCTTGGGACATCTATCTGTGCAGACTTATGGCGTGGACTGATCAGTAGAGTTTCCTGAGGTTTAAGCCTGCTTGTGGTGGATAACACAGATGGCTAAGCCCCACCTTTAGGGGAAAAAAGCCAGTTTGAGCCATGACTACCACCTGGCAAAGGGGTGACAGGGTCCAGTGAGAGGAAACATTCTCTGAGAGTGGGAGGGTTCTGACAAATGGTGAGAGAGCTTTCCTTTCTGTGGATTCAGCTGACTGGAACCCCTTTCAGCTTGGGCAAACAAAACACCTGGATTGAATCAACACCCGGCAGTTTGGAGGGGTAAATCTGCTGAGGAAGTTGATTTACCTAGCTGCCCAGGGATAAGACCCAAACCCAGCCAAACTGGGTATAGAGAGCTCTTTCTGAGAGAGGGAGGATTCAGACAGAAGGTCAAGAGGGGATTCTTTACTAACAATTTGGCTGCCTGTACTCCCTCATAACTTTGGGGAGCAGATAAACCAGCTTGAAGCAGTACCAGGCTGAGGGTAGATGTGAATCTGCTGAGGAAACCTGATTTACCCAGCATCCTTGTGACACTGAGGCTTGGACCTAGAAGGAGTGGAGTCAGCCATTTTTATCATTCTGTACTGACTAGCATCAGAGTTTCAGTTCCCCTCAGATGGCCAGTACATGGGAAGTGTTTGATTAGTTTCTGTGAATGTAGTTAGTGTCCCCTCGGTGAAGGGTGTGGTCTAAAAGAGAAATTACTTTAGGTCCTGTATTTCACCAAAAATAATCACTTTAAAAAATGAAAAATGAATTATTCTTTTTAATTTAGTTTAATAGCAAATATCTGCTTAAAAACCTGCAGACAGAATCCTGCAGGGAAATTGATTGATAAACACAAGCAGGGTGAGAGGATCCACAAGGACCCTACTAGGAATAATGTTCCTCCTTAGCTTTGTTTGACTGTTTGCCATGTGTTTGTTTGGTTTTACACTGTTGATTTGTTGCCCCTTGTTTTTCTTTAGTCTTTCCTAGTCTCTTTCTTTTTTCTTTCATATTTTTAAATTGGGTGCAGCTAGCACTTCTCTTCTTTGCTGTCCTTCTATTTCAGTGGTTTCCCAGTCTCTGTTTATATTGATTTTGTATCCTAAGCTAACTCTTATCCCTCCTTCATTTTTCTGCTTTCTGCTTTCTATTGTGGTTCTTATATACCATGACTTTTCATTTGCCCACAACTTAAGGGTGTCAATTTCTATTCTATTTATTTTGTTTTCTTCTTTTTTTATTAACATTAACTTTTTCCTCATAATTCAAGCCTTCTAAATTATTATATATATATTCCTCTATTTGGTTTCCCAGTCCATTGTAGGTACTCCATTTTTTTCCTATTACTCTACATTGCCTACATGTGTTAAACATTCATTTCATTAAGTCTTATTGGGTCCCTCTTCTAACTTATATCAATATTGCTATTATCCTTCTTCTTTTCTCACATCTTTTGATTCTTCTGGAACTCACCTTCTGCCTTCAAGGGAACATAGAATGAAGCAAGGAAATAAAATAAGAATAAAAAGTGTCAAAGAGAAAAATTAACAAACACGCAGAACCACCAGCTAAATAAAACTCTAGAGCAGCGAGAGAAGCTAATCAAATGAATAAACCCATCAAGATAAAATGATGACTAGATGGAAACAAAAAATTACAAACCACACTGAGAAATATGAAGACATGTACCAGTCCAATGAAAAAACTACAACCAAGAAGTGATGCAGAGCATCAAATACATAATCAAAGCTTTCCAAATATATATTATGGACCAACTTAAAAAAGTTAAAGAAGAGAAAAAGGATAGAAAGAAGACACTGAGAGAACATACAGAAGAAATTGTAGACATACAGAAAAATATAATATATATCGTAGTGATCAATGGCAAAATCCAGGAAATCAAAATGTCACAGGATTCACATAACAGCAGATTTGAACAGGCAGAATAAAGAATTAGTGATATGGAAGACAATACCTCTGAAATCAAACAGATAGTAGAAGAGATAGACAAAAAGATAGATAAAATCCAGCACGGACTCAGGGAATTGACCAACAACACAAAACTCACAAATATAGGCATTATGGGCATCCCAGAAGGAGAAGGGAAGGGAAAGGAAACAGAAGGAGTGCTGAAGGAATTAATGGCTGAAAACCTCCCAAACATTTTGATAGAAATGGCTGTGCAGATCCAGAAAGCACAGCACACCCCAAAGTGTATAAATCCAAACAGGCAAACTCCAAGACATATACTTGTCAAAATGTCCAAAGCTAAAGACAAAGAGAAAATACTGAAGGCAGCGAGAAAAGAGAACCATCACATACACGGGCAGCACAATAAGATTAAGTGCTGATTTCTTAACTGAAACAATGGAGGCAAGAAGACAGTGGTATGACATAATGAAAGTACTAAAAGAAAAAATTTTCCAGCCATGAATTCTCTATCCATCAATCTGGTATTCAAAAATTATGGAGCATTCAAAATATTCACAGATAAACAGAAATTAAGACAGTATGTCTATAAGAAACCTTCACTTCAAGAAATTCTAAAGGAAGTTCTATGAGGTGAAAGAAAAATACATGGCAGAGAGAGTTGGAGGAGTGTTTAAAAACAACTAAAAAGACAAAAACAGAAACTAAACAATGTATGGCATACATTAACCCCCCAAAAAATGACTGAAGTAAGAAAATATTTTTGAGTAATAACACTGAATGTTAATGGATCAAATTCACCAATCAAGAGACACAGATAGGCAGAATGGATAAGGAAATATGATCCCCCTATATGCTGTCTACAAGAAACCCACTTTCGACCCAGGGATTCAAGAAGGCTGAAGGTGAATGCCTGGATAACAATTTTACAAGCTAACAAAAGCAATAATCTGCATGAGTAGCTATTCTAATAACTGACAAAATAGACTTTAAATGCAAAACTATTGTCAGAGACATAGATGCACAATATATATTAGTAAAGAGGGTAATCTCTCAAGAAGAGAAAACAATCATAATCATTTATGCATGCAATAGGGATGCCTCAAAATACATGAGGCAAACTCTGGAAAAATTAAGTGGAGAAACAAATGCTCTACAAATATACTGGGGGACTTTAATACTCTATTATCATCATTATACAGAACATCTAGACAGAGAATCAATAAAGAAACAAAGGCTCTGAACAATATATTAGAGGACCTGGATTTAATAGACATATACAGAACACTACATGCAAATACAGCAGGATTTACATTCTTCTCGAGTGCATATGGATCATATCCAAGATAGACCACATGCTAAGCCAGTGAATTCAGAAAGATTGAGATTATACAAAGTATATTCTCTGACTACAGTGGAATGAAATTGGAGATCACTAAGGGCCAGAGAAACACGTTAGGCACAAGGATATGGAAGTTAAGCAACACACTCCTAGACAAACAGCGGGTCAAAGAGGTAATCTCAAAGGAAATCAGTAACTACCTTGAGACTAATAAAAATGACAACACAACACATCAAAACCTATGGGATGCAGGAAAAGCAGTCCTGAGAGGGAAGTTCATAGCCATAAACACATATATTAATAAAGAAGAAAGAACTAAAATTGAAGACCTAACTGCACGCTTGGAGGAATTGGAAAAACAACAACAAACTAAACCAAAAGGAAGTAGAAAGAAGGAATTAATAAAGATTAGAGCAGACCTAAATGAAACAGAGAATAAGAAAGCACGTGAAACAATAAACAAAACCAAAAGTTGGTTCTTTGAGAATATCAATACAATTGTCAAACCCTTAGCCAGAATTACAAAGAAAAAGAGAGAACAGATGCAAATACACAAAATAAGGAGTGAGCAAGGGGATATCACTGCTGAACCCATAGAAATAAGGAGTATCAAAGGAGTATTCTTTGAAAAACTATACGCCAAGAATGATAATTTAGAGGAAATGGACAATTTTCTAGAAACTCACAAACAGCCTACATTGATGAAAGAAGAAATTGAAAAACACCTATGTATATCAGTGTCACAAAAAGATTGAGAGGTGTAAAAATTCTTCTTTATTATTCTGGAGTGCTTTATTAATTATAATGATTATAGAACTATTGAAAAGGTTTAACAGTGATTGAAGAAATGAGTGTGCACTACCGTGAATATACCAAGGATCAGGCAATATACATATCAGATAAAAAAGATATTGGTATATTATGTTTCAATGAAACAGATTCATTTTAAAAATCGTGGGGATATCAGGAATTGTACACCCAAGTGGAGCCATGGATAATAGTTATTAGTCGTGTTTCAAAGATGCTCTGAATTTCTGAGGGAAGTTGGGTATATGGAATCTCTAGTATTCCCAGTGTGACTTTGCTGTGACCTAAAATTTCTTTGGAAACTAAATAAAAATTTGGAAGACACTGGGGAATGAGAGGGGGAAGGTGTCATGGTAAACACTGCACATCCGATAATGCAGTGATAAAAGGAGAAAAAAAATAATTAAAAATTTTTCTTTTTTTTTTTCCATTTTATTTGAATGTACCAATCCGTTAATTATATTTTATTTTTGGTTCTTTTTTTCTGACTTTCCTTGTATTTTATCTCTTGCATTTAAGCTTATAATTATTATTTCATTTTCCTATTAATTGTATTTGGTTATTTTATGGGCTTCATCTTCAAGAAAGATTTAGATCACAGTAGGGTTACAATGGGGGCTGCAGAGGATGATGTCTGGGATGGGGAATTCATGGGAGTAAGTTCATCTGAATATACATGAAAGATATATAAAATTGTTGAAATGA
>JAQZBX010107781.1:0-10618 GCA_029593785.1 Cabassous unicinctus
AAAATTGTAGTCCTAAGTGGTTTCTGGATTGTTGTATTATTTTTGCTTTGTTTTATAGGCTTTTTTCTTCCCCCTTCCCAATGCTCTGATTCTCTCTTTGGAAAATGAATTCATACCCAGTAGAAGTAAAAGCAGAGTGGTGGCCACTTTAAAAGCAGGGAAGGGCCAGGATAGAGATCTGGTTCCAGCTGTCATCCTCTAACTTCCTAGATACCTACTGTGTGCAAACATTCACGAGGGCATGATGGAAGGAAACACTGTCCACTCTGTGTCCCTTGGGCCTGGCAAACAGAATCATTTCAAAAATGTTTAAACAATCAAGGGGTTTCCTTTGCTCTCTGGGGGACTCTGGGTCATTTGGAGAGGAAGCATATGTTTTGTGAGGTTCTTAGGTATATGTCCAAGCATCACCACTGTTTGTTTTTGGTGATGTGATGTGATGTTCTCCCACTAATGCCCCTGGTGCTTCTGAGGGTTGCAGGGCAGCAGCATACCAAAGAGATGTGCTGGAGGAGTCCAGAGGCAGCCTGGGCAAGTGAGACATGGGGCAGTGGACCTAGGCCCTAATGGAGTCAAGAGTGGCAAAGGAAAAGAGAGCTGGTGTTAGAATGAAGGATTCTGGAAGGTCATGGAGACCTGGGTGGAATGTGGAGCAGAGATTATTGACTCCAAGGCAACATCCTCTCTTTGGTGAATAAGGACTTCTTCAGTGGATACTTTGT
Organism: Cabassous unicinctus; assembly: GCA_029593785.1. Lineage (NCBI taxonomy): Eukaryota > Metazoa > Chordata > Mammalia > Cingulata > Chlamyphoridae > Cabassous > Cabassous unicinctus. The sequence goes on from JAQZBX010107781.1 coordinate 723, forward strand.
ACCAGCTCTGAGAGCCCTCAGCCCTGCTTCCTGCCCCAATGTGGGTCAGGTGTATTCTTTATCACATCAGAAGGACAGTGCTAATGTGTCATTCATTCTTGTGAACAGCATAATAAAGAAACGTATTCATATTCCAATAAAAAAAGAAAGAAAACAATTCCATTTACAGTGGTATCTAAAAGAATAAAATATTTAGGGATAAATTTAACCAAGGAGATGTAAGACCGATAATACTAAAAACTATAAAGCGTTGCTCAAAGAAATTAAAGAAGACCAAATAAATGGGAAGACATCCCATATTTATGGATTGGAAGACTTAATATTGTTAAGATGTTGATACTACACAAAGTAATCTACAGATTTAAAGCAATGCCTGTCAAAATTCCAACACCTCTCTTTGCAGAAATGGAAAATCTGATCCTCAAATTCATATGGAATTGCAAGTGGGCTCGGAATAGCCACAGCAGTTTTTCAGAAAAAGGATAACTTCCTGATTTCATAATTTACTACAAAACGATAGTAATTAAAAGTGTGGCACTGACATAATGATAAGACATATAGACCAAAGGAATAGCATTGAAAGACCAAAAATAGATCCATACCTCTATTGCCAATTGATTTTAGTCAAGGATTACCAAGTCCACTGAATAGGAAAAGAATAGTCTTTTTAAATATGATGTTGGGAAATCTGTATAGCCACATGCAAAAGAATAAAGTCGCACCACTACCTCATACCATATATAAAAATCAACTCAAAATTGATCAATGATCTAAACATAAGAGCTAAAAAGATAAAACTCTTAGAAGAAAACATAGGGGGAACCATCATGACCTTGAATTTGGCAATGGATTCTTAGATTTGACACCAAAAGCATGTGCAACAAAAGAAACAATAGATAAATTGGATTTCATCAAAATTAAAACCTTTTGTGCATCAAGGGACATTATCAAGATAGTGAAAAGACATCCTGCAGAGGAAATAGTTGCAAATCATATTATCTGGTAAGGGCTTAATATCCAGAATATATAAAGAACTCTTACAACTCAACAGTAGGAAGACAGACAACCCAAATAAAAACTAGGCAAAGGACTTGAATAGATATTTTTTCCAAGGAGGATATACATGAAGCTATGGACAACATCATTAGCCATTAGAGATATGCAAATCAAAACCACAATGAGATACCACTTCACATCCACTACTATGACTACTATTTTTTTTTTTTAAGAATTATTTTTTATTATAATACATATTTTCAAATTTCAAGTTTCAAACCTGTAGAAAAGTTAAAAAATAATACAACGAATATCCATATAACCACTACTAGTTTCAATAATTGTTAGCATTTTTGTCACTTTTGCTTTACCTATCAATATTTTTTTAACCTTACCATCTCAACACTACTTACTTCTTCATGCAGCTCCTAAGACTCAAGTTATTCTCCTGCATAACGAACTTACCATTACCCTGCCTGTAAATTTAACAATAATTCCTTAATATCAGCTGATAAACAGTTGCAGTAGACTGCATTGTTCAAAATTATTCACTTCCCCCTTCCCTGTAAGAGGACACTACCTCCCTGCCCTATAATCCTTGTACTTGGCCATATTGCTTTAGCAATGTAATGTTAACAGCGTATGACTACTATTAAAAAGTGGAAAACAGGGAAGTGGATGTGGCTCAAGCGATTGAGCTCCCGCCTACCACATGGGAGGTCCCGAGTTCGGTTCCCAGTGCCTCCTAAAGAACACGAGCAAGACAGCGAGCTGACACGACGGGCCAGCGTGGTGAGCTCACACAACAAGATGACACAACAAGAGACACAAGGAGGGAAACATAATGAGAGACACAACAAAGCAGGGAGTGGAGGTGGCTCAAGTGATTAGGTGCCTCCCTCCCATGGGTTTCCCATGCCTCCTAAAAAAAAAAAAAAATTAGAAAGATGAGCACACAACGAATACAGCAAGCGCAAATAATGAGGGGATGAGGAGAAATAAATAAAATCTACAAAAAATTGGAAAACAACAAGCATTGGCAAGGATGTGGAGAAACAAACTCATGTGTGTTGCTGGTAGGAACGTAAAATGGTGCACTGCTGTGGAAAACAGTTTAGCAGTTCCTCAGAAAGTTAAACATAGAATTACTATAAACCCCAAAGAATTGAAAGCAGGAACTCAGACAGATACTTGTACACCAGTGTTTATAGCAGCATTATAGGTAATAGCCAAAAGGTGGAAACAACCCAGGTGTCCATTAACAGATGAATGGATAAGCAAAATGTGGCGTATCCATACAATGGAATAACCATTTGGCCATAAGAATGAATAAAGTTCTGAGACATGCTGCAACATGAATAAACTCTGAAATCGTTATGTTGAGTGAAAGGTCAGACACAAAAGTACCAATATTATGTGGTCCACTTATATGAAATACCTAGAATAAACACATTCATAGAGACAGAAAGTAGAGTAGAGGTTACCAGGGGCTGGGGGAGGAGGAATGGGGAGTCATTGATTAATAGGTAAAGACTTCCTGTTTTGGGTGATGAAAAAGTTTTAGTAATGGAAAGGTGGTGATGGTACCATAACATTGTAAAGTAATTAATGCCACTGAATTGTACCCTTAAATGTGGGGTTAAAATGGCAAATTATATGTTTAACTTTACAAATGAAAAAAAAAAAGACTGCATGGAGATACTTTTAAAATAAAGTGAGATGCTTTTCTTAACAAGCAGGAAGGTGAGAGGAAGGCAGACACCTTGACATTCTACTTAGCAATTTTTAATGTAGGGCAGTGATGGGAATGGGCTGGAAGACAAGTGATAATCACAAGAACACACTCAGGGTTCCCTCAGAATAATTGCCAGGTGTAGTCCTAATAAAGAATAAAAACGCTAGTATTTTGAATGATTTTTTTTTTTTCTTTTGGTCATGAGACTCACCAGAGGGACTAACCTAGACATAGAAAAGAAGGGTAGAATGTTTGGATGTTCTTGTTAGGAGCTGGAGAAGAGGTAGGGAAAATTTGCTTTCTAAACTAGTGGTCACTTTCTTCTTCCCACCTCCATAAAAAGAAAAATACAATTCAGATTATGCTTTTTTCTCTAAAGTGCCATGTTCCTCGAACATGCCTCCGTGACTTTGATCGTGGTGTTTTCCTATGGGAATGTCTTTGCAATTTTTGACCTGATAAATTCTTACTCAACCTTAACATTCCAGCTCAGAAGTGGCCTCTATATTGACTCTATAATCTTCTAGGACTCCTTGCAGTCCTGTAATAGTCTATAGCCCTTATCACACTCTGCTTTATTTGTTTACATGTCTGTCTTTGACTATGAAGGACTCAAGGGCAGGAATTAATTGTATCTCCTATTCATCTTTGTTTCCCTAAAAAAGTACATGACCCATAGTAGGTGCAAAAATGTTTACCGAAAGAGATAAAATCTGAACACCTGAAGCAAGTGCTTTTTGAGATTGTCGGACTATGACTTGAAAATAGAAGTGGGATTAAGCTAAACCTCCAGTCGTGCCCCTTTAGCAAAGTTCCACTGGGATCATCAGGGGATTAATGAGATAATTCCCTTTGATTTAAATAGCCCATCCCCAGTAAAGTGTATGATTTTCTCCTGTAGGTCATTGCCAGGCTCAAGTAGATTTACTTAGGCTTTGATATAAATTACTCATGACTGATCCATGGATTTGCTTCTTGGTGCTTCTACCTATACTTATCTTCACCCTGCCTTTTTTTTTAAAGGAGGTACCAGGGATTGAACCCGGGACCTTGTACATGGGAAGCAGGCACTCAACCACTGACCTACACCTGCTCCCTTCACCCTGCTTTTGCATGAGGACTCTTTTAATACTCAGAGCCTACAGCATCCTTCCTTCTATAAACCTCATTAAAGTCCTTTTATAAGGTCATTATTATTTTACAGAAGATGGAGTTGAATTCCTTTTTGGAGCTGGTCATTAAATCACACCCCCCAGAAAGTGTACATGGGGATAGGCAGTAAATTCAGACTTATTTCATCCTGGAAGAGAAGCTCACGTTCTCTTAGTTTGGGCTGAATGCAACAAACTATACCTGAAGAGATGGAAGATAAAAAATACTTATTAAGCACTTCCTATGTCCAAGCACTGCTCTAGGTACCATACGTATGTTACTTCATTTTATCTTTACAATCCTATGGGTTAGGTACCGTTAACCCCATTTTATAGATAAAGAAACTGAACCTAGAAGAGATTAAACCTCAAGGTCACTGAACTAATAAATGATGGCAGGAGGATTCAAATGCAGGTCTGATCCCAAAGCCAACGATAATGCCACGACACGACCATGCCCAAGGGAGAAGACTGCCCTCATGTCTACTTTTGGTTAGACACATCAGAAACGGACATCAAGTTGGCATTTCATCCTGAATGCTTTGAGGTCTCTTTGTAATTCATCTCCAGATTTGACATCTCCTCTGGCTACAAGTTCCTATATCCAGTTCCTACTCAACATGTCCATTGGGATGTCTGAAGAGCATCACAAACTCAACAGGTCCAAAAACCAAACTCTTTGTTCCAGGGCCTCCACCCAAACACGCTCCTCCCCATCCTCAGGAGATGGCACCTCTATTCTTAGAGTTGTTTCAGGTGCCAGAAGACTCATCCTTGACTTATTTTTTTTCCCTCTCACACCTCATATCTAATCTGCTTACAAATCTTGTGGACTCTACCTTTGAGATTTACCTCACAGGATCGTTATGAGCATGAAGTGAGTTTATAGTTCTAAAACTGTTGTAATGGTACCCAGTACATAAGAAGCACTGTATGAGCAGTTAAAGTAAATATCCATAATCCTATCACTTCTTACTGCCTCCATGCCTCACTGCCTCACCCTAGTTCTGGCCACCATCATCTCTCACCTAGACTCTTTTTTTTTTTTTTTAATTTATTTTGTACATTTAATAATTGAAAATATAAACAATTAAAAACTAAAAAGTAAACACAGATGAATAAATATATACATTTCTCAGTTAAATGTAATGGATACATATAAATTTTTTTTTTACTCAAACAATATGTTACACAATATATTTGGTTCATAGTAACGCATTCATACAGTATTTGTCCTTTTGTGTTGCCTAGACTCTTGATTGCAATAATCAGCTAACTGTTTTCTGGGCTTCTACCCTATAGCAGTTTGATATTCTTTATGAATTCCAAAAATAGATATTGGATTATGTTTGTGAACTGATCCGTTCCTCTGGGCATATTAGATGGGATTGGATTCAGAGGTTTCATTTTTACTTGATTAAATAATGATTAAGGCTTTGATTGGGCCACATCAGTAGGGCTTTGAATCCCTGCCCCCTTGGTGGGCGGGCACTCACAGAGAAAATGACATGGCAGAGGAGAAAGTTAGAGTTTTGATCCTGGAGCCCCGGAAGCAAGTACATAGAGAAGCAGATATGTGAGGAAAGAGAGAAGGCTCCATTAGACACAGCAGAGGCCTGGGGAAGAGAGACAAGCTGTTCACCTGATAGTTTACAGCTGGCCTTGTGAAGAGAGCAGAGCAGCTGAGCCTGGAGAGAAACAAGCCCCGGAAGAGAGACTAGCCTTATCCCAGCCTACAGCTAATAGTAGAAGAAGTTGGGACCACAGAGCCTGAAGAGGAAGAGGAAGAGGAAGGCTGAACCCTTGCAGACATAGGCAGCCATCTTGCTCCAACACGTGACAACAGACTTTGGTGAGGGAAGTAACTTACACTTTATGGCCTGGTAACTGTAAGCTTCTACCCCAAATAAATACCCTTTATAAAGGCCAGCAGATTTCTGGTACTTTGCATTAGCACCCCTTTGGCTGACTAATACGCAACCCTGCTCTTCTGAAGTCTTTTCTCCATACAGCAGAGCAATCATTTGAAAACCCAAGTCAGAGCATGTCACTGCTCAAAACCCTCTAAAGGCTTTCTATCTTACTCAGAATAAAATATAAAGTCCTTACCATGGCTTATAAGACTCTTCAAGATTCCTTCCTCTACTTCCACGTCATCTCTGATCTCCCCTTTTATCCACTACATGCTTTCTGTTCCACTCCATCTGGCCTTTGTGCTATTCTCAAACCTGTCAAACATACTCTTCCATCAGGATCTTTGCATTTGCTATTCTCTCTGCCTGGAACAGTCTTCCCTTAGATATTCACAGGCCTGTTCCCTGGATTCAGTCAGTTCTCTTCTCAGATGTCATCAGAGAAGCCTCCTGGGTTCACCCTACCCCTGCCAATCTCTATTCCCTCCCTTCCTCTGCTTTCTTTTTCTCTGTAGCACTTAACCACACCTGATAGATAGCTCTTTGTTTATTGGGTTATTTGCCTGTCTCTCTGTCCTGGATTTTAAATTCCAAAAGGGCAAGGTCTTTGTTTTGTTTTCTAGTGTCTAATACTTAGAACCATGGCAGGCAAATAGTACACAATTTTGTTGAACACAAGGGAAAACAAATATATTTTCTCTCATTTTCAACTTAAGGTTGTCTATAAAATAGTCCTCAAAATGTCACAGGAAACAAAACAAATTCTGTAAGATTTCCCCATTATATAATGATGTCATTTTATAACAGGAAAATAACGTTTTATTTTTGAATATTCCCTTTCATTTGAATAATACTGACAGAAGATAAGTCATGCCAATTTCTATCTTTGCTTCTAATTACTTATCAATAGTCACAAAAACTCAGCAAAAATTAGATATGAAACCTTTTTTCCCCAGGTTTACCTCATCTGTTAAGTCCATTGTGCACTAACTATTCAAACTATTCAAGCAGAATGCTATTTCCTTACAGAAAAATCCATAGCAAGATTTTTCCTTTAAAGTATCTCCTTCTGAAAATTCAAACATGGAAACATGGGGGAAGAGCAGAATTTAGATTTTAGAGACAGCAGCTAAGCAGTCTGGTAATCTGGTGGTACATTCTACCAACAAAACTGGGCATTTGTCTACGAAAATACTTCTCACAACTTGCCTCTAAGATTATGCATCATCTGATTGTTGTCACGGAAACATTAGTAATGCTAACATGGATTATCCCCATAGGGTTTTACACAGGGTGCAGAATTATTTTCTGTGAAGTCGCTTGGGGAAGCAAGACAGATCTTATGTGGGAATGAAAAGCAATGCTGGTGAGACTCCCTGAAGGGGAGGAGGGGAGCCCGACTCCTCTCCCCATTCGAATCTATTCACTTATTATCCTTATAATTCCTATAGCTTGAAAATCCAAGTTTTGGAGCCTCTTTAAATCCTCTATCCTCCATGAAGACTGTCCTAATAAACTCCAGCTCTCAGTTCTTGGTCTTGTCTCTCAATTCATATTTTTAAAATGGCCTTCATATAATTTCAGCATCTAACGACATTGTCTCGCACGGATCTCTAGATGCAAGGTGAATTAACAGTTCCTGAGCCAGGCACCAGTGCTAAGTGCTGTGACATAAATCATTTCATTAAATCCTCATAATACCTCTGAGGCAGATGTTATTAACCCATTATTTAGAGGAGGAAACTGAACACTTGGAGAGGTTATGACTTTCCCATTATGACAAATGATTTCAGGAAAGTGATCCTTGTTACCAAAGTTAGACTGTAGGCTTCTCAAAGAAGAGGACAGCTGAACTTCTCATATAGCCTCTCCAGGATTTGGAAAAAGCTTAGCTCACAATTGACCAAAAATGATTTAACAAGAAAATCAACTATGAGAAGAAAAAAGAGAAAAAAACTACATTTGAACATGAGCAAGTGGGAAGTTCAGAGAATGTGGTTCTTCTGTGTCCTTCTGGTACAATGCCCATGAGTTATTTTGGAAAATTAAAAATAAAGCTACACCTGTGAACACATTGGTGTTTTATCATGATCAGTTGTGACAGATGTTGCAAGTCATTTGTTTCTAATAATAAAATAATTAAGTAAATAATTTACTTCAAAAAATATCGAGAGCAAATTCAAAAAGGTCACACTCACCTGCTTGTTCACTCAACTATGTTCAAGTGGGAGAGAAAAGCTATAGTTACAGCTAGTCCTCTGGGTGAACTGCACGTTACAGAAGCATTTTGAGCCTGTGTCTGGATGTTAAAAAGTTTAAGAATCACTATCTTAAAAAAAAATAGTGGGATGGGGATCCAGGGATCAGCTGCCATTACACCATTCGTAACTGTTGCTCACGGAGTGGACACAAGCTATTTACATAAGCTTTCACAAAAGGGACAAACTTTACTCACTCGCAAACCACCCTTCAGACCAGGGTGGCTGGAGCACAGACAGCAGGAGGATGATAATAGATCAGAGGGAGAAAAAGAGATGGGAAGGGACCAGATGAAAGCAGGCCTTGTTATGGTAAGGAATTTGGATTTTATTTCACCTAGAACAATAGGAAGCCACTGGATGGTTTTTAAGCTGGGAAATAGTTTGATCTGATTAATAAATTAATGGTTACAATGGTTAGTGTAGAGACAGATTGAGGATGTGAGGAGAAAAGAGTGCAATAGAGAAGAACTAGGTTATTACACAGAACAGAAGAAGGGGGCTGGGGCCAAAATGGTAGAAGAGGAGATAGAGAAAGATAGATAGGTTGGTTTGGCCAGTATTTTGAAGCTGATGAATGGATGTGGAAGAAAGAGAAAGGGAGGAATCAAGGATGGCTTCTGTGGTTTTGGCTTGAGAAAGTAGATAGATTCTGGTGACATTTAATGGAGCTTATGGGAGTAGTGGCTGAAGGACAGGAGGTTGGGCAGAGAGGGGAAGCAAGTTTTATTTTGCATGGTTAAGTATAAGATTCTTATTTAGATTTTCAAGTGTACAGGTTAAGTAAGCAATCGGAAATATGAGCCCAGAGCTTGATCAGGACTTGGAATTCAAATTTGGGAGTTATTAGCATAACCAAGGCCCTGACAACCAAATTGAGTAGAGTCACAGCGCTAGATGAAATCACTTAAGAAGAATATAGAGAAGAAAGAGTAGATGGTGTAGTTCTGTCCTCTGAGGCACTCCAACATGAAAAGGTTCCTTGGAGGAGGAAGGATACTGAGAAAAACCAGGCAAATGTGTGGTCACAACCCAAAACAGAGATTTTCTTTATGAAGAAGGTAGAGGTCAACTTCTCAGGCAAATAAAGTGACAGAAATAGCGATTCGATTTGACGCCATGAAGGCCAATGATGAACTTTCCTAAACCAGAGTGGATATCTCGAGACATGCTGAGGAGCTTGGGTGCAGGTGTGGAGTAGGCAGATAGACATTAAGCAGAATTGGACTTTGCTAAGCAAGGATGGTGAGGAGAGGGACAAGGAAGTAAATATTCAGGTATAATTCTGTTTATAGACCGTGGCATCTTAAGTAGGGTGAGGAGGGGTGTAGGGATGGTGTGCTGTGTTTTTAAAGCAAAGCCAATGGATTGATGATCTTGATGATAATAAATTTCAAAGTTGGGATACTAAAGTAAATAATATGAAGGTGAAGCAATGGTGTCTGAGTATGGAATATCAACTTGAGATTGGGATGGGGGGTATCAAAATCCAACTCAAAATAGCCTAGACAATAAGAAAATTTATTATTTTACCTATTATTAAATATAAAAGTATGGCTTATCCAGGGATGGTTAGTTCCCCATGGCTCTGCTACTGATCTCACTGTATTCTTAAGCTAACTCCCCTCTGGTCACACAATAGCTGCTGCAGTTGCAGGCAACACATCCTCATACACTAACATCCAGAGGTAGGGGGAGAAAAGAACCATTTCTTCCTTATGGCTTTCTTTAAGAATAAAGGAACATATTCCAGAAGCCCCTTTGCATACTTTTTCAAATATAATTGGCCATAGGGAAGTCGTTGTGGCTCAGTGGTTGAGGGCTGCTTTCCACATATGAGGTC
>JAQZBX010107782.1:0-10618 GCA_029593785.1 Cabassous unicinctus
GATGGTGGTGGTGGACCGTGCACGAGGGGGTCCTGTCAGCAGAGCAGTGACCTTAGATGACAGATGGTGGTGGTGGACCGTGCACGAGGGGGTCCTGTTGCAGAGTGGTGACCTGTAGGTCACTGTCTCTGTGTCTTTTGGTGCTCCTGGTCCCATTCACTTTGGCTAGGGTAACTGGGTCATTGACACAAAGCATAGAGATCTCTGTAAGTGGACTCGTCTATGGCCGTCTTTCCCAGAAGCAGCTGAGGACGTGATGGGCATAGAACACATTGTCAAATCTCTCCGATGCCTACTAATCCCATAACCCCAGCACCTGGGTCCCTTCAAGAGAAATGATGTGCAGATAGAGTGTGTCTAAGCCGCCTAGCTCCTCTAAAATCAGGAGTCCAAATGGACCTGCCGCTGAACCCTGGATGAGGAGCGCTTGAGTGAAATCCTTCCTGGATACAAGCTGATCAGCTTCATGACCTCTCCAGGACGTGCAAATCTGCGAGACGACCAAATAAGGACGCACACATAGCAGGGCTTGAAATAGTAAACCTAATCCACTGGACATCGGGCTGCTTTGATTTCTCTGCTACACCCATTCAGAATGTGCTTTGGGGACTGCATTTTTCTTCCTAATTGATTGCAGTGAAGTAGATTACTCGGGGCCCATTTTGGCCTCTTTTTCCAAAATGTAGCTCTCTTCCTTCTCTCTGAGATTGTGAAGACTAGCTTTAAATTTGATGTGGGAAAGTGAGATGTTATATTTGGCTTAAATGGAATTAAAGCTTTGACCCGTTGGTGAAATCTCATCTTCATTTCTCTGATTGCCCTTCTGGTTCCAACAAATTGCAGAGTGGAGACTTCACCCAATTTTGGAGCCGACCGTGAGCTGCAGGAGTACTGGAGGTGCACTGTGGTCTGGCCTCGAAATGGAGTATCCTCTTCCCTCCCAGCTTGGCTAGGACCCTAGAGACAGACTCCTGGTGACCAGCACGTCCAGTATTTCTCAGACTGTATTCTCAGAGCACAAGCCCAAATATGCTCCTAAACAAAGCGTTTCGTGGTCACATAAAGTGCAGAACGGCTGCCCACTGTGTGCACCTCGTGAAGACTGCAAAGCCCTGCAGCGAGGAGCCCTCTTTATTTTGCTTTCCTGACTTTTTTTTTGAGGTGCCGGGGCCGCGGATTGAACCTGTGACCTCGGATGTGGGAAGATGGCGCTCGACCACTGAGCCACATCAGCTTCCCTGAGTTGTTTTTTTTTTTGCTTGTTTTTGTTTTGGCTTTTTCAGGAGGCACCAGGGACAAACCTGTGGGAGGCGGGCGCTCTCCTGCTTGAGCCACGGGCGCTCCCCCCCTGACTTATTTTTGGATCACAAAGCTTTCCCACTCACCCCCCAGGTACCACCTAACAGCTTCTGGAACAGGCGTGCCACGAAACATCCTTTGAGGAGTGCTAGTTTACCCAACCCTTCTCTCATTTTATCAAGACAAAACGAGACGTGGGACAATCACGCCCCACTCCTGGCAGGGCTAGGAACTAGACCTTGGCTTACAAAAAACGAGTCCCTGCTCTTTCCATCACCTTGAACGAGGCATCGCGAATGGGGGCAGCTTTGATGTGTCCCCTGGCACATTTTCATTGTCTGGAATTTGAGGTTGCACTTATTTATAGGGCACTCAGCTACGAAGCCGTCAGATGCTTTGAATGTTCTACAAAGAGCCGTGGGCCCTGTATAGCTGACCCACATAAAGCACTGCCTTTTAAATGGCGTGTAATTTACTATATAATGAAATATTTTATCAGCCTATATAATCTCATTCTAAGAGGTTAGTACTTTTACAAGCAAGAGTAAATCAAAGGTGTCAAATCTCCCTAAAATACGTTACTAACATGTAAGTGCACTGTCCAGTGAGAAGTAGCCTTACACTTCTCCTCTAATGCAGAGATGATGAAAAGTTGCCCAAAGGCCACATGTGGTTTTGTCCAAATAATGGGAATTCAAGCAGTTTGGGAATGCTGACGTTCTTCGAAGCAACGCTTTTCTGGCTTTTTTCTCTGAATTCCAGGGGCGTCCTGAACGCTTCCTCTGTGTCTGAGAACCCAGCCCTGCGTACTTCGGAGGCTTTCTCAAGACCTTTCTGCCTTGGCACACGTCAGGTGTGAGAGCCCCTCGCACTAGCTGGGATGCTTTTCATTGGTTTCTAGCTTCTGAATGCCAAGTTCGTCCTGGTGATTGCAAGCAGTACCGGTGCTTGCAGTGCCTTGCCGTGACCTGGCCAAGGTGCCCCTTCCCCAGGGCAGCTGCAGCCAGCCGGGCACTAGGGCAGGGGCTCAGGGAGCAGCGTATAGGCTGGACCCAGCCGTCCCTCATGCGGAGGCACGCGTGCAACGAACGAGCTGCACAGCTACAGGTGGCCCCGGCTGCCTCTCGCCCCCTCGGCCTTCCGTCCAGCCGCCAGGCCTGCAGAGCAGGAGCCCACCCCACCGCAGGACCTGGACCAGGCCCAGGCAGGCCCTCCTGACCCTGCTGTCTTCTCAGGGCCCTTCTCGCTGCACGTGTTGTAGTTCTGCCACCCGCGGACCCGGGCTCGGGGCCCTAAGCCCCTGGACAGACCTCTCGGGGCTGCCAGCCTTCTGGCCTGAGCACCTGGGCTCCCTGCCTGCCTGGAGTCTCCTGCTGCCACGTTCCCTGTTGAAGAATCCTCCTTCACCTCACAGCCAGACCACCTGGATGGACCATGTCCCCGAGGCGTGTGCTCTGCCCCAGTCTCCTAGCGGATGCTGTGCCAGAGCCTTGGTTGCTGAGCTGCTCGCAGCCCTAGGCAGCCCAAGGGCACCTGCCCAGGCCCAGCTCACATGCCCACCAATCTCCTCAGCCCTGAGATCTACCTGCAGGCACAGGTGGAATTCAGAGGAGGCCCCTGGCGCCCCGCAGGCTTCACATCAGTGACTTACAAAGACGGAAAGTAGGAGGGGTACAGTCACAAAGGCGCACACGAAAGAAAGCGCCGAAATTCTCACTTACTTAGAAAATTAAGAGCTGTGGAACTATAAGCGCCAACAGGACAAAGGCTGTGCCTCTTTACTTCCAGGCAGAAAATCCAGCGCCGGAGACCATAATAGGTGCTCAGTAAAAACTTGGTGCATGAATGGAAAATAAAATCAATCTAGACATAATATTGGGTCAAGAAAGGTTTTACTAGTTTATGCAGTCACTCTTTCATTATATGTGGGATAGAAGCTGTTTTTAAATCATTGCTATAGTTTATGATCTTTAATACGTCAGCAAAGATAATTAATAAACTATTACAATAAGGAGATCTTAATAGTAAATGTGAGTGAAACACATGCATGTCTGTGAAGTCATGGCAAAATGGTAGTGCACAGATGGAAATAGGTTTTACTTTTGGCAACGATAAGGGATATTTCTATGACTGGGATGCATGTAAGACTGAAATAATAATGTTTTATTTTGCCAACATACTTTATAGTTTACAAAATGCTTAAACACATGAAATCATATTTGAATCTCATAAGAAGACACAGGAATGTAGTTACAGAAAATTGTACGCATCATAAGAAACTATTCAATGGCTTAGGAACTATAACAGCTTTCAAAAGATTTCTGGTCTATCATGAACAGTTGTACTGAATTCTAGTAACATATATACAACCTAAAATTTCCCCTTTTAACAACGTTCTAATGTATAATTCAGTGGACTTAATTACATTCACAATAATGTGCTATCATCACCAGCATCCATTACCAAACTTTCCTTCACATCAGATAGAAACTCTGTACCAATTAAGCTCTCCATTCCCTACCCATATCCCACCTCCTGGTAAACTGTGTTCTAGCTTCTGACCCTATGAATTTGATTATTCTGATTATATCAGTGAGATCATGTAATATTTGTCCTTTTGTGCATGGCTTATTTCACTCAACATGATGTCGTCAAGGTTCAACCATGTTGTATGTATAAACATTCCTTTTAGTGGTGGAATAATCTTACATTGTATGTATAGAGCACATTTTGTTCATCCAGTCATCTGAAGGACAGGCACTTGGGCTACTTCTTTCTTTTGGCAATTGTGAAAAATGCTGCTCTAAACATTGGTGTGCAAATATCTGCTTGAGTCTGTGCTTTCAATTTTGGGTATATACCTAAAAGTGGGAATGTAGAGTCATACGGTAATTCTATATTTAACTTTCTATTTTCAAGCAGCTGCACCATTTTACATTGCCACCAATAAGGAATGAGTGTTCCTATGTCTTCACATTCTCTCTAACACTTGTTATTTTCCTTTTTTTTTTTTTTTCCCAGGAGGTACCGGGGATTGAACCCAGGACCTCATGCATGAGAAGCAGGTGCTCAACCACTGAGCTACATCCGCTCCTCCGTAAGAGTTGGTTTTTTCGTTTGTTTGTTTATTTAGGAGGTACCAGGGCTCCAACCCAGGACCCAGTACATGGGAAGCAGGCGCTCAACCACTTGAGCTACATGGGCTCCCCTCCATTTTTTTCAATAGGAGCCATTCTAGTTGGTGAACTGGTATTTCATTGTGGTTTTAATTTGTATTTCCCTCATGGCTAATGATGTTGAGCATCTTTTCATGTGCTTTATGGCCATTTTTTTTGTATTCTTTTTTTAATTGCTGCATAAAAAATTGCCGCAAAGTTAGCAGCTTAAAACCACAGCCATGTATTATCTCAGTTTCTGCAGGTCAGAATTCCAGGACCTCTACTCAGGGTCTCACGAGGCTGAGATCAAGGTGTCAGCTAGGCCCTTGCTTTTTAAGGATCAGGCTCATCTTCCCAGCGCATGGTTTATGGCCATTTTTATATGTTCTTTGGACAACTGTCTACTCAAGTCTGGTTCAGTTTTAAATTGGGTTGTTTGTTTTTTTGTTGTTGAGTTGTAGTGTTTCTTTATATATTCTGTATATTATGTCCAAGTATGTTCTTCTTCATTGATGGTTTCTGGAAGTTTATCTTGTTCTTTTGGATGGGCCATCATTTCTTATATCTTTGTTTGTCATGTAATCTTTTGTTGCACCCTGTATATTTTAATATTTTAAACTGTGAACTCTGGGATTTAGTCTCTGAGCTGTCTATTCTTTAATTTTGTATCCAGGCAGATATATGGCCAAAATTTCCTTGAGTGCCAGGATCGAACACAAACAAACAAACTAAAGCAAAAATCACCTTTCACAGTCTTTGCAAATTGGCTCTGTGTTAGCTGGTTCCAGAGTTTATCCCACCTATCAAGACCAGCCTGCTGCGAATGTGACCTGCAGGGTCTCTCCATCTTGTCTGGGCCTGGGTCTGGTCCTGGGCTTAGGCTTGCTTGTGGCCTTAGGCACTCACTCCCCTTTTTACAGGAGTTAGAACCCCCCTCTGCTCCCTATGAAATAGACTTTCTCCCTGGGCCTCCTGTACTGTATCACTTAAACCAGGCAATCCTTCGCCCAAAGCCACTTTGATTTAGTTGTTTCTTTTTTTTTTTTAATTTAAAAAATTATTGATGTGTATCATTCATCCATGAACATTCATAAACAATAAGTGTGTAATAAAAGTTGTGAACTTACAAAACAAACATGAATAACATCATACAGGGCTCCCATACATCACCCCCTACCAATACCTTGCATTGTTATGAAACAGTTGTAACAAATTATGAAAGATCATCATCAAAGTATTACTACTAACTATAGTTAATACCTTACATTTGATGTATTTTTTCCAAGCCCACCTTATTATTTATTTTTTTGTTCATAAACCATACAACTTATCTAAAGTGTACAATCAGTGGCATTTGGTATAATCACAGTTGTGCATTCATCACTTCAATCAATATTAGAGCATTTTCATTACTCAAAGAAAAAAACAAACACTATCATACCCATATGTTAGCGCTACTAATTACAAATCCTATGATGTTCTTTCACCATTTCTATTCATTTCCAAACATTTGCAAACAACTTTTTACCAATTTTGCACAGATTCAACCTCAGCTTTCCATTTTCTAACCACATTCTACTCTCTGGTGACTTATATTCTAGCTATTAACTCCATGAGTTTGCTCCTTATATAGTTCATAATAGTGAAATCACACAATATTTGCCCTTTCGTGCCTGCCTTGCTTCACTCAATATAATGTCTTCCAGGTTCATCATGTTGTCATATGCTTCATGACTTCTTTTCTTCTTACCTCTGCATGATAGTCCATCGTGTGTATACACCACAGTTTGTTTATCCATTTGTCAGTTGATGGACACCTGGATTGTTTCCATCTTTTCGGCAATTGTGAATAATGTTGCCATGAGCATCAGTGTGCTGATGTCTGTTTGTGTTACTGCTCTCAGTTCTTCTGCATATATATACCTAGTAGTGGTATTGCCAGGTCTCATGGCAGATCTATGTCTAACTTCCTTAGAGACCGACAAACAGACTTCCACAGTGGCTGTACCATTCTACATTCCCACCAACAGTGACTAAGTGTTTCTCTCTCTCCACATCCTCTCTAACACTTGTAGTTTTCTGTTTTGTTAATAGTGGCCATTCTAGTAGGTGTGAAATGATATCTCATTGTAGCTTTGATTTACATTTCCCTAATAGCCAGTGATGTTGAATATTTTTTCATGTGTTTTTTCACTATTTGTATTTCTTCTTCAGAAAAATATCTATTCAGGTCTTCTGCCCATTTTTTAATTGGGCCATTTGTCTTTTTATTGTGGAGTTGTAGAATCTTTTTAGATTTTATGAATATTATATCCTTGTTGGATGTGTGATTTCCAAATATTTTCTGCCATTGAGTAGACTGCTTTTGACCCTCTTCACAAAGTTCTTTGAGGTACAGAAGTATTTAATTTTGAGGAGGCCCATTTATCTATTTTTACTTTTGTTGCTTGTGCTTTGGGTGTAAAGTTTAAGAGACCCCCACATACTCCAGGTTCTTGTAGATGTTTCTCTACGTTATCTTCTAGAAGTTTTATGGTCCTGGCTTTTATGTCTAGGTCTTTGATCCATTTTGAGTTGATTCTTGTATAGGAAGTGAGATGGGGTCCTCTTTCATTCTTTTAGTTATGGATATCCAGTTCTGCCAGCACCATTTATTGAAGAGACTCTTCTGTCCCAGAAAAGTGGACATGGTAGGCTAATACAAAATCAGGTGATCATAGAGGTGAGGGTCTATTCCTCGAGTCTCAACTCAATTTCACTCATCAATGTGTCTATCTTTATGCCAATACTGTGCTGTTTTGACCACTAGGGCTTTACACACACTTCAAGGTCAGGAAGCATGAGTCCTCCGAGTTTGCTCTTCTTTTATAGGATGTTTTTGGCTATTTGGGTCCCCTTTCCCTTCCAAATGAACTTGGTAATTGACTTTTCTATTTCTGTAAAGTAGGCTGTTAGAATTTTGATTGGTATTGCATTGAATCTATAAATCAGTTTGGGTAGAATGACATCTTCATGATGTTTAGTCTTCCAATCCATGAACATGGAATGTCCTTCCATTTGTTTAGGTCTTTTTAATTTCTTTTATCAGTGTTCTGTAGTTTTCTGAATACAGGTTCTTTACATTTCTGGTTAAATTAATTCCTAGATATTTGAGTCTTTTTGTTGCAACTGTAAATGGAATTTTTTTCTTGATTTCCTCCTCAGCCTGCTCCTTACTAGTGTTTAGAAACACCACTGACTTTTGCATGTTGATCTTATATCCTGCCACTTTGCTGAACTCATTTATTAGCTCTAATAGCTTTGTTGTAGATATTTCCATATTTTCTAAATATAGGATCATGTTATCCGCTAATAGTGTTTTACATCCTCTTTTCCAATTTGGATGCCTTTTATTTCTTTTTCTTGCTTAATTTCTCTAGCTAGAACTTCTAGCACAATGTTAAATAACAGTGGTGACAGTGGGCATCCTTGTCTTGTTCCTGATCTTAGAGGAAAAGTTTTCAACCTCTCCCCATTGGGTACGATGTTAGCTGTGGGGTTTTCATATATGCCCTTCATCATGTGGAGGAGCTTTTCTTCTATACCTGTCTTTTGAAGTGTTTTTATCAATCATTTATCAAATGATTTTTTCAAATACATTTTCTGCATCAATCGAGATGATCATGTGGTTTTTTCCTCTTGACTTTTTGTTAATGTGATATATTATGTTAGTTGGTTTTCTTGTGTTGAATCACCTTTGAATACCAGGAATAAAAACCACTTGATCGTGGTGTATAATTCTTTGAACATGCTGTTGGATTTGGTTTGCAAGTATTTTGTTGAGAAGTTTTGCATCTGTGTTCATTAGAGAGATTTGTCTGTAATTTTGTTTTCTTGTAGTGTCTTTATCTGGCTTTGGTATTAGGGTGATATTGGCCTCATAAAATGTAATGAGTAATTTTCCCTCCTCTTCAGTTTTTCGGAAGAGTTTAAACAGGATTGGTATTAATTCTTTTTGAAATTCTTGGTAGAATTCACCTGTGAAGCCATCTAGTCCTGGACTTTTATTTTTTGGGAGATTTTTGATGACTGATTCAATCTCTTTAAATGTGATTGGTTTGTTAAGTTCTTGTATTTCTTGTAGTGTCAGTGTAGGTTGTTTGTGCATTTCTAGGAATTTGTCCATTTCATCTAGGTTGTCTAGTTTGTTGGCATACAGTTTCCCATAATATCCTCTTATGATCCTTTCTATTTCTATGGGGTCAGTTGTAATGTCCCCCTTTCATTTCTGATTTTATTTGCATCTTCTCTCCTTTTTTTCTTTGTTAGTCTAGCTAAGGGTTTGTTGATTTCATTGATCTCAAAGAACCTGCTTATGGTTTTGTTGGTTTTCTCTATTTTTTTGTTTGTTTGTTTGTTTGTTCTCAATTTCATTTATTTCTGCTCTAATCTTTGTTATTTCTTTCTTTCTGCTTGCTTTGGGATTGGTTTGCTGTTCTTTTTCTAGTTTCTCCAGGTTTTCAGTTAGGTCTTTGATCTTAGCTCTTTCTTCTTTTTTTGAAGATAAGCGTTTAGGGCTATAAATTTCCCTCTCAGCACTGCCTTTGTGGTATTCCATAAGTTTTGATAAGTTGTGTTCTTGTTTTCATTCATCTCGAGATATCTACTAATTTCTCTTGCACTTTCTTCTTTGACCCACAGATTGTTTAGGAGTGTGTTGTTTAGCCTCCATATTTGCAAAATTTCCCCTTTCCTGCCTATTATAGATTTCCAGCTTCATTCCACTATGATCATAGAAGGTGCTTTGTATAATTTCAGTCTTCTTAAACTTATTGAGAGCTGATTTGTGACCCAACATGTGGTCCATGCTGGAGAAAAAGATGCATGAGCACTTGAGAAGAATGTATAACCTGCTGATTCGGGGTGCAGTGTTCTGTATAGGTCTCTCAGGCCCAGCTTATTTATCATATTGTTCAGGTTCTGTTTCCTTGTTGGTGTTCTGTCTAGTTGTTCTATCTATTGATGTGAGTAGCATGTTGAAGTCTCCAGCTATTATTGTAGAGATGTCTGTTTCTCCTTTCAGTTTTGCCGGAGTTTGCCTCATGTATTTTGGTGTACCCTGGCTAGGTGCATGGATATTTATGACTGTTACTCCTTCCTGGTGGATTGGCCCTTTTATTAATATATAACGGCCTTCTGCATCGCTTATCACTTTTTTGCATTTAACATCTGTCTTGTCAAACACCAGCATAACTATCCCTGCTCTCTTTTGGTTAATATTTGTGTGAAATATCTTTTTCCAACCTTTCATTTTCAGTCTCTTTGTATCCTTGGGTCTAAGGTGAGTCTCCTGCAGACATCATTTGGATGGCTCTTGTTTTCTTATCCATTCTGTCATCCTGTGGCTTATGATTGGGTACTTTAATCCATTAACACTCAGTGTTACTGTTGTAAAGGCATTACTTCAGCCATTTTATCCTTTAGCTTTCATATGTCTTATCTTATTTTTTATTGTTTTTTTGCCCTTTTGATTACCCTTTTTGATAGCCTTCACTTGTACTCTCTCCTCCAAGCCTCTCTTGTTCTTTCTTTTCTGGCTGCAGAACTCCCCTTAGTGTTTCCTGCAGAGCTGGGTTCTAGTTTGTGAACTATCTTAGATTCTGTATATCTGTGAATATTTTAAACTCACCTTCATATTTGAAGGACAGTTTTGCTGGATAAAGAATCCTTGGCTGGCAGCTTTACTCTTTCAGTATCTTAACTATATCATACCACTGCCTTCTCACCTCTGTGTTTTCTGAAGAGAAAGCCACACTAAGTCTTAGTGGACACCCCTTGTATGTGCTGTTTCGCTTCTCCCTTGCTGCTTTCGGAATTTTCTCTTTATCTTCGGCATTTGGCATTCTGAATATTATGTGTCTTGATGTAGGTTTGTTTGGATTTATTCTAATTTGAGTATGCTATGCTTTCTGGACACATATATTCATGTCTTTCATTAGAGTTGGGAAATTTTTGGCCATTATTTCCTCTTTCTGCCCCTTTTCCCTTCTGTTCTCCTTCTGGAACTCCCATAACACTTATGTTGGCACACTTCATGCTATCAGTCAACTCCCTGAGCCCCTGCTCAATTTTTTCCATTCTTTTCTCTCTCTGTTCTTCTCTTTTAATTTCAGCTGTTCTGA
>JAQZBX010107783.1:0-10618 GCA_029593785.1 Cabassous unicinctus
CCTCCGCTCCCTGCTTTGTTGTGTCTCTCATTGTCTTTCCTTTCCGCGTCTCTGGTTGTGTAATCTTGTCACGTCAGCTCGCCATGCCTGCCTGTCCTCCCTGTCTTCTTTAGGAGGCACTGGGAACCTCTGCTCCCCACTTTGTTGTGTCTCTCATTTTGTTTTTTCTTCTTGTGTCTCTTGTGTCAGCTTGCTGCGCCGGCCTGTCGTGCCAGCTTGCTGTTTTCTTTAGGAGGCACCGGGATCTGAACCAGCAACTTCCCATGTGGTAGGTGGGAGCCCAGTTGCCTGAGCCACATCCGCTTCCCTAGATCCGGTAGTTTTTTCCCCAGTGATTTTCCTAACACCATTTATTGAATGGTCCATCATTTCTGTAGCAAGCATGAACAGAATTCTTATGAATTCTTAGATGTGCTCTTCCTAGCTTAATGCTCTGTCTAGTCCTACACGGTTCTACGCTCTTTTTCTTCTTCTTCTTTTTAATATTGTTAATACAAAACTATTTTTGTGGTTTGAAATTCAAAAGGTTAAAAAGCATAAACAGTGAAAAGTTTTTCTCCTGCCCCTTTTCCAGCCATCCAGTTCCCCTTCCTAGAGGAAATGAATGCTATCAATGTTTTGTGTATTCTTTAAGAGACATTTTCTGCATATATCAGCAAATATTTCCCCTTTTTTTCCTAGAAATTTTCTTCCCCTTTTTTTCTAGAAATGATAGTATATATTATTCTGTTTATTAAGAGGCTTCTCATTCTATATTTCCCAACAGCTAAGAATTTACTACTGCATTCTTTTAATTATTGTTACCACATAAGGAATTTTAATACTTGGTACCAATTCCCTTCAGCTTCAAGAAGCTCTCTAGCATTTTTTGTACTACAAGTCTTCTGGTGCTAAGTTCTCTTAGTTTTCTCTAATATCAAAATGTCTTTATTTTGCCTTCATTATTATTCTGTATCCCTATTTCAGTGGATATAGAATTCTAGGTGGATAGTTTCTTATTTCAGCATTTTCAAGATGTTTTCTAAGGTCTTCTGGCTTCCATTCTTTCCAAGTCAGTGATTACCAGAATTAATGTTTGTTTGTTTTTTGTTTTGTTTTGTTTTTCCTGTATGTAATGTATTGGTTTTCTCTGGCTGCTTTTGAGATTATCTTTTTATATTTGATATACATCAACTTAATTATATTCTTAGGTACAGTTTTCTATTTGTGTAACCTGCCTGGGGTTCACTGGGATTCTTAGCTCTGTACATTTATGTATTTGTCAAAATTTGGGGATTTTTTTTTTTAACCATTATTTCTTCAAAAAATTTTCTGCCCCATTTTCTATTTCCTTTTCTTCTGGGATTTCTTTTGATACTGCTCCTCTGAGGCTCTGACTTCTTTTTCCATCTTTTTCTCCATTCTTCAGACTAGATAGTTTCTATGGATTTATCTTCATGTTGTGTTTTTTCCTTCCTTATCTTCATTAAGCCTATTTACAAGGTTTTTAATATTATAATTATGATATATTATTTTTCTGTTCCAGAATTTCCATTTGGTTCTTTTTAAAATACGTTTATCACTCTCCTGAGATTTCCTCTCGTTTTACTCTTTTCAAGCCCATTTCCCTTTATGTTTTAGAGTTATAGTAGCTGCTTTCTAATCCTTGTCTGCTAAAATTCCAGCATCGGAGTCGTCTCAGGGTTATTCTCTATCAATTGTCTTTTCTCTCAGGAATGGATCACATTTTCCTGCTTCTTCATATGTCAAGTATTTTTGTTGTTGCTTTACCCTAGATGTTGTGAATATTATGTTGTGGAAAATCTGGATTCTTTTGTATTTATCTGAAGAATGTTTCCTCTTTGTTTATTCATTTGTTTTAGTAGGCAATTGCTTTTATTATGGGACTCCAACTGCAAACCCTCTCTTGGGCAGCAGCTCAAATCTCAGCTCAGTCCTTTCATCCTTAGCTGGGCTCTGTTTTACCAAGGCATGGTTCAGGGGTCAGCTAGAGACTTGGGCTGAGCGTATACACAGAAATTGGGATGCCCCTCTCTAGCTCCCTCCGTCCCAGGATTTCTTCCCTCAAGTCTGTGAGTTCAAGGCAGGGCATGTCCAGTCCCTGTAAAGACATTTACGTTCTAGTGGTTGCACCTAGCTGTCAGGGAGGCTGGGCAGCTAGGGGCCAGCTGAGAGCTGGGGATTCCGTTCCTAAGGATGAGAGGAAGAATGAAAGCCAGTTCCCGGCCTGTTGGGTGCCAAGTTCTTCCCAAGCAGGTCAGCTGTGGCTCCTTTATGGGGAGGGTCTGGATCTGGTTTCCTAGTGCTCCCCTAACAATGTATGGCAAATGTGGCTTAAAACAGCAGGAAGTTATTGTCTCACAGTTTGGGAGGTGCCAGCAGGGCCACCTGGAGGATACACCTGGAGGGCAGCACCTTCCTGGCCTCTTCCGGATGCTGGTGGTGGCCGGTCATCCATGGCGCCCCTCAGCTTGTAGACGCATCACTCCACTCTTCGCTTCTGTCTTCACATGGCCGTCTCCCCTGTGTCTGTCTGTCTGTCCAAATTTCTCTTCTTGTGAAGACACCAGTCATGTTGGATCAGGGCCCACTCTAAATGCAATTTGACCTCATCTTAACTAATCACATCGTCAAAGACCCCATTTCCCAGTAGGATCACCCTTGTGGGACCCGGGATTAAAACTGGAACATATCTCTGTGAGGAATGCAGCTCTGCCCATAATAATCTGTTCAACAAGAGGGGAGAATATTGGGTGGGTGCGTTCTGCATGGAACCACACCATGGGGCTGGGGCCCCTGACACTTGGGCCCAGTGTGTGTGGCTCGTACTCAGGGATTGCGTAGAATGGAATTCTCACTGGGACCCCGTTACCCGCCAGAAGAAGTGAATTTGTCTTAAATGTCTCGGGAACCCAATCATCAGCCCTGGTTCCTGTTTTCCTTCCTCCTGTCCCCCTCCATGCCGGGCAAAGATTCTATGATTCCACCTGTGAGAGGACAGCTCAGCCCAAGTCCCCCTTTCCTTCCTTGTGGCAAAGGCCTGCCTTCCCTCCTGATCTGGGCACCTGGAGACCTCTGAGCCCAGTCTTCTGATGTGTCCACCTGCACGCTGTCCACCTGGTCTCGCTGTCCCTTCCTAACACCTGGCAAGAGTGGAGGGGGAAGGTAGATGTTGACCTCGAGGCTGCCCAAGGTGGCTGACATGCCTTTGCTTCTGTTCTCAGAATATCCAGGCTCAGATTAAAAAAATGGATATGATCAAGGTGGATAAAAAGGAGATGGAGCAGGAGTTGAAAGAGGTAAGCACAGGTTCTCTCTCCCATTTCCCCCTCCTGAGCCCCAGCTTTCCCACCCAGAGAAATGGAAACATCCGGCCAAAGGCAAAGCCAGAGAGAGCCTTCCTGAATTTCATTTGGCTTTTATTCGTATAGAAAGGTTGGGGCAGCTTCTCAAAAGTTGTTCCATCAACTCCTGTATTCAGTGATTCGGGATTGGTGATACTTTGTTAGTAGGTTTACAAATCATGTGCCAAATTCTCTGTCATGGGAAAACTTTGGCTTACCTCTCAAGAGTGTGTTTGAGCCAAAGCTAGACCTCCAGGCTCCCAGACTAGAAAAAATTGTACAAAGGCATCTGGTCTTCCGCAGCCTTGCCCTGCTCTCCCCCAACAGCCCTGCCTCCTTGACCTCCCTTCTCTCTAGAAAGCTGACAGGAGTGTGCTGGCAGGCAAGGCAAACCGGGCCGACCTGGAGATGGTGGCAGTGGAGCTGAATGAGACGATCCAGAGCCTGCTGCTCAAGTTCACGGACAATGAGTGCAGCTGGAAGAATTCCATGGAGCAGCTCAACAGGGACCTGAGTACCAAGGTGGGCTCCCCTGTATTATCTCTTGCTGCATAACAAATGACCCCCAAATCTAGCAACTTAAAACAACAGATACTTATCTCACAGTTTCTGCAGGTCAGGAATTTGGAAGTGGCTTAGCTGGATGGCCTGGCACAGGGTCCCCCCTGAGGTTGCAGTCCAGCTGTGGGTTGGGGCTGCAGGCATCTGAAGGTTTCACGGGGGCCACAGGACCCGCTTCTGAGAGGGCCCACCCACCAGGCAGTGGGTAGGACTGCACAGTTCCTCATCATGTGGGCTCCTCCTTAGGGCTGCTTGAGTGTCCTCACCACATGGCAGCTGGCTGCCCTGAAAGCGATGGACCCAAGATAGCGAGGAAGCAGCTGTAATGTTTTCTATCACTTAGCTGCAGGAGTCACACCAACATCCTGTTGGTTTCACAAGTCAGCTTCATTCAGGGTGGGAAGGGACTCCACAAGGACAATTCAAAACAATTCTTGGGGGCCAGCTCGGGCAAGCAAGGCGACATGATGGAGTGGAGATGGGTGCTCTGCTGAAGGGCCATTCAGGGCATTCATTCATTCACTCATCCACTTATTCATCATTTACGGACCCCCTTTGATGGGCCAGCCCCTGGGGCAATGTTACTGAAGGAGTCCCACCCCCTGCCTCCATTTGTTTTTTTGGCTTTTGTTTTGATTTTTAGGAGGTACCATGGGACCATGTACATGCGAAGCAGGTGCTCAACCACTGATTCACACCCGCTCCCACTCTGCCTCAATTTGTAAAGTCTAATAGACAATTGTAGTGCAGCCTTGTTGCCACAGCTGGTGTGGCTGGTATGGCCAAAAGAGCTTGAGTTTGTGGCCCAGCTCCGCCATGACTGGCAGTGAGCCCTGAAGCAAGTGATGTAACCTCACTGAGGGAAGTGGATGTGGCTCAAGTGTTTGGGTTCCCGTCTACCATATAGGAGGTCCAGGGTTCGATTCCTGGAGCCTCCTGGTGAAAAAGCAAGCTGGCTCACATGGCGAGCTGGCTCGAGCAGAGAGCTGGCCCTCGCAGAGTGCTAGCCCACACAGGAGTGTTGGCCGACACAGAGTGCTGGCCTGTTCAGAGAGCTGGCACAGCAAGATGATGCAACAAAAAGAGACACAGAAGAGAGACAATGAGAGATGCAGCAAATCAGGGAGCTGAGGTGGCGCAAGAGATTGAGCAGCCTCTCTCCACTCCGGAAGGTCCCAGGATCAGTTCCTGGTGCCAACTAAAGAGAAGACAAGGAACATGGCACTGGGAGAATGGATTTGGGGGACCTGGGTAAGTGTGGGGCCTTAGGGACAGCTTCCCTGGGGAGGTGAAACCTGGAAGCTAAATAAGGAGTTAGCCGGGCAAAGGAAGGCATGAGTGGTGGAGAAGACAGCACCAGAGCAGCCCAGTGTAACAGAAATAGAATGGAAGCCACGCTGAACTCAGCATATAAATGCATTACCTTCCCCGCCAGCATGGGACATAACTCCTGGGGATGAGCCTCCCTGGAGCTGAGGGATTACTACCAAGCACCAACTAACAATGCAACTGGAAAAAGACCTTGACCAAAAGGGGGAAAGGGTAAAGACAAATGAGTTTATATGGCTAAGAGACTTCAAAGTGAGTCAGGAGGTCATTCCAGAGATTACACTTATGCATGTCTCAGCAGGATCTTATTGACTGCCAAAGTAAATATTGCCTCAAATAGCGGGGCTCCTGAGGCCTCTGGAGATATCCAGACAATATAGGCAGGGCAGACAGCTCAGGAGTTTGATGCCCTGCCAGTGGGCCCTACTTGGGAATTTATGTCCCCCAGTGTGACAGAGTTGGACTCAGTTGTGGTTTCCCTACACATGGCTCTTCTGCCCCATCTATTTGAACCTATAGTTAGTACTAAAGTTGATAGGTGTATGTCCAAAAGACTTAAATCTTTGGGCTGTCCATGTGCCAGCTGGGCCCTGAATCTCAACAGAGTTGCAACACCTACTCTCCAGTTCATTGGACTCACTCAGGACAACTAACAAGGAGATGACGATGGACAGCGACCATCCCAAGGAACAGAGAGAGTTTGCAACTGCAAGCAAGATAGTCCCATCCATCTGCCCCACGGGATCTAAGCCCCCTTCTTAGAGGCAGAGTGGGCATCACCATCCCAGAATCCTCAGGGTTGGGGAATGAACAATGGACTAGAGTAGACTTACTGGTATTCTACTACAGACTTATTGTGATTCTAGCAATGGAAGAACTCTTATTATAAAGGCAGTGGCCACTGGAGGTTCTGAGGGGAGGGAGGGAAAAACAGGTGTAATATGGGGGCATTTTCGGGACTTGGGAATTGTCCTGAATGATGTTGCAATGACAGATACAGGCCATTATATATCTTGTCATAACTTACAAAATTGTGCCGGAGAGAATGTAAACTACAATGTAAACTATAATCCATGCTTAGTGGCAATGCTCCAAAATATGTTTATCAATTGTAACAAATCTACCACACTAGTGAAAGATGTTGTTAATGTGGGAAAATGTGGGAGGGGGAGGGAACAGGGCATATGGGAATCCCCTATATTTTGTATGTAACATTTATGTAATCTAAGTGTCTTTAAAAAAATAAAATAAAATAAAGCATATTAAAAAAAAAAAAAAAAAAAGAATGGAAGCCACATATAGAATTTTAAATTTTCTGGAAGCCACGTTAAACAAGCAAAAAGAAGCAGGTGCAATTAATTTTAATCATACATTTTATTTAACCCAATATCCAAAATAGTATCATCTCAACATGGAATGAACATTAAACAATACTGAGGTCATTTACATTCTTGGTTTCCTACTAAGTCTTTGTTCTTAGTAGCAGCCTTCCCTCAGGGGGTTTCCGGGCGGGGTCTCATGGTCATGTTCTCTGCCAGGTCCCAGCTGTGACTCCTCTTCCCTTTTTCCCTCAGAAGGAGCTAGAGGCCCAGTGCCCCAGCACCCCCAGCTGAGGCTCCCCAGGATGGGGAGTTGCCAGGCAGGATTCCTGTGGCCCTCGGCCACCCCTGCAGGCCCTTTCTCTGGAGTGCTGGCCCTTGAGCCGCTGCCCCTGGTTTGATCTCTGCCTTGGCTTTCCACCTTGGGGGAGGCCCTCTGACAATGCTAATTAAGGTGTGCTGGCCGCTGCGTGAGGTCAGCGCCAAGGCAGGAGGAAAGAAGAGCAGCTGGCGAACTTGGAAGACCTTAGGTTGAGTGAATGAAGCCAGACCAGAGGCCACACAGTGTGATCCCATTTCCATGAAGCCGCAGAAGAGACAGCTCCTTAGAGACCTCAGGCAGAGTGCTGGTTTCCAGGGCCTTGGGAGGTAGCGGGGGCAGGGGCTGCCCACCGGTGATGAAAATGCCTTGGAACTAGATCAAATGCCTTGGAACTAGATCCAGGCCGTGGCTGCAGAGACAATGCGGATGTGCTAAATGCCATTGAACTGTACGCTGTAAAGTAGTTAATGCTTCTGTGATCTAATACCTCTTTAAAAATAAAGTTTATCAAAAAATAGTTACTGGTTATGTGAATTTACTACAATAAAGAAAAAGAAAGATGGGAAGCGGGTGTGGCTCAGTGGATAGAGGCCCCGTTTACCATATGGGAGGCCCTGGTTCGCGTCCGGAGGCCTCCTTGTGAGGGCAGGCCGGCTCGCGCTGCGACGTGGGCTGATGCGGCAAGACCTCACAGCCAGGGGGAGATAAGCAGACACGGAGAAGACACGCAGCGAATGGACACAGCAGCACAAGCAGCAAGGGGGGGATAAATAAAATAAAAATAAATAAATCTTGAAAGAAAAGAAATGAGTGTAGGATCACTTAAAACAACAACCAAATTCTTTATTAGGAAAAATTTCAAGCATGTAGAGAAGTACAGAGGCCAGTATAATTAACCCCCATTTACCCACCACCTAGGTTTGTTACTAAGATACTGCTATATTTACTTCCTTTTTATGAAGTATTTTTTTAAGTTACAGAAATCATGACATTTCACCCATAAAAATGTTAGTAATTATTCCTAAAAGATGAGGTCACTTTCATGCATAACCACAACGCAGACATCACATCTAACAGATTAACAGGGATCCCTCCTTTGATTAAGCCCCAGCCCGTGTTTGCAGTTGGCTTGATTGAACCAGCAGACAGTCTCCCCATGTAACTCATTTGGTTGGGTTTTTTTCTTGAGACTCTTTTCATCTTTTGTCCCTATTTCCCCCCTTCCACTGAGTTATTGAAGAAAACCAGGTCAGCAGTTCTGAAGAATGTCCCACCTCTAGGATTTGTCTCATTGCTTCCTCTTGCTGTCATTTCATTTTTTTCATCCGTTCCAGAATTATCTGTAAACTGGAGGTTAGTTCCAGAGGCTTGATCAGATCCAGGTTAAACGTTTTTGTCAAGAATGCTTCATAGTTTGCCATGGAAGAAAAAAATAAATTGGGAAACAGCTTCCAATTAAAGGACAC
The DNA here is from genome assembly GCA_029593785.1 of Cabassous unicinctus. Taxonomy (NCBI): domain Eukaryota; kingdom Metazoa; phylum Chordata; class Mammalia; order Cingulata; family Chlamyphoridae; genus Cabassous; species Cabassous unicinctus. Next base: position 8,342 of record JAQZBX010107783.1, read on the forward strand.
CAAAGAGATGTGACAACTAAATGCAGTTCGTGGTCCTTTGATTCAACTCTGGATTAAACAAAACAGCTATGAAAGACACTATTTGGACAATTGGGAAAATGTGAATATCAACTGCATACTAAATAATAATGTATTAATGCTAAATTTTCCATTAATTTAATGCTAATTTAATGGTGACTCTTTGTGGTGACTCTATAGGAGAATGTCTTTGTTTGTAGGAGACCCGTGCTCGTATATTTCAGGGGTGACCTTTTGTGTTTGGCTTCTTTCACTTAGCATAATGTCTTCAAGGTTCACCCATGTTATAGCATGTATGAGAACATTTTTTTGGGTGGCCAAATGATATTCCATTTCATTTATCCATTCGTCTTGAGATAAAAACAGTGGTTGTATTGGGTTGTTTCCACCTTTTGGCTGTTATGAATAATGCTGCTATGAACATTTGTGTACAAGTTTTTGTTTGAACTCCTGTTTTCAGTTCTTTGGGGTATATACCCAGGAGTGGAATGGCTGGGTCATATGGTAATTCTGTGTTGAACTTTTTGTAGGGGTGATGGACCTGATGGACCTTTTTTTTTTAGGCGGTACCAGGGATTGAACCCGGGTCCTCATACCATGTGAGGCAGGCACTCAACCACTGAGCTACGTCTGCTCCAGTGGTGATGGATCTTAATGTCTGCAAATGGTTCAAGGAAAAATGTTTACACACACACATAAATATAGTTAAAGCAAACATGGAAAAATGTTAAAAATTGGTGAATTTAAATGAAGGATATGTGACTATCCTTCAGACTGTTCTTGCAAGTTTTCTATAGGTTGAAAAGTTTTCAAACCAGGAAGTGGGGAAAAGGAATACTTTGTGGGATGCCACGTACTTCCAGTTGCTTTAGGTCAGCAGCAGGTCACGTGGGTGGGTGGTCCCTTCAGGGTCACCAGGGTTCACCAGTGTAAAGATGTGTTTCTCCTCCTACAGGCAGCAAGTAATTTGTGGGGGACACTTTGGCACCCTTTCTCCTAGTAGAGTCCTCATCCATTGAGGAGTTCCTTAGGGATTGCAAAATGGGATTCTTCGAACGCTAGCGATGCTTCTACATTTATCAGCTAGAATTCCGTAAAAGCTTTCTTTCATTAACTTGAGCTGCTTGGCTACCCTGAAATATGGTTCCTGCAGAATAGACAGGAACAATGATGAATTATTTCCTTAATGATCAGTTTTCGGTGTAAGTTATTGGTGCAATAGCCTCCTCCAAGAAATGGTGGAAAAAGAGGGTTTCCCTTTTTATTTTTTATTTTTTGCTTTCCCTTTTGTGGCATTATGAGTCATGAATTTTGATTTTGTTTTTCATTTTTTTATTAGCCCAGTTGTAGGTTTACAGAAAAATCATGCAGAAAGTAGAGTTCCGTATACTCACCTCACACGCAGTTTTGCCTATTATTAACATTTTGCATTAGAGCACTACCTTTGTTAAAATTGATCAAACAATATTATTATAATTATACTATTAACTATCGTCCATAGTTTACATTTGAGAGATGAATTGGATTCACTGTGTTGTACAGTTCTATGTTTTCTTCTTATTTTTAATTTTGGTAACATATATACAACCTAAAATTTTCCCTTTTCCTACTTTTGAATACACAATTCAGCAGTGTTAATTGAAGTCACAATGGTATGTTTCCCTCACCCCCATCCATTACCAAAACTTTCCCATCACCCCAAACAGGAGCTCTGTACCCGTTAAAAATTCATTCACCATTCCGTAGCCTGACCCCGGGCCCTGGTAACCTGTATTCTAGTTTCAGACTCGATGAAATAGTCTAATTTCATGTAAGTGAGAGCATACCTTATTTGTCCTTTTGGTCCATTTGTTAATTGGATTGTTTGTCTTTTGTTTTTGAAACATGGATTTATATATATCCAATTTTGTTCGGTCAATTGTCATTAATTTTGTTGCTCAGATTGTCTCATTGATAGCTTGCGGGAGCCCCTTCGTTTTCTTGACACTCTGGTCTTGGATAACTTCCTTGCTTTCCAGCATGAGAGGCTATTACAAGCTCATCTTGAGCTTCCCCTTCCTCAGACCTGAATCAGCCATTTCTCTATGAAGTCTTAGTTCCTTTTAATGGGGAATGGTTTTATTTTTTTATTTTTATTTTTTTTTAAAGATTTATTTATTTTATTTTATTTATCCCCCCCTTGCTGCTTGTGCTGCTGTGTCCATTCGCTGCGTGTCTTCTCCGTGTCTGCTTATCTCCCCCTTGCTGTGAGGTCTTGCC
>JAQZBX010107784.1:0-10639 GCA_029593785.1 Cabassous unicinctus
ATGAAACAAATATCATTAAAAAAAAAAAAAAACAGAGTGGATTTGACTTCATAAAAATTAAAGACGTCTACATGGCATAAGACAATATAAACAGAGTTAAAAGACAAATGAGAAATTAGGAAATATAAACATATGGCCCAGTGTTTAGCCAACAATTCCCTTTCACCCAATTACTCTCATTCTATGACACTGTCAGGTGGGAAGTCTCAGCGAGTCCAATCTCACAAATGGAAAAGAGCTTAAAGCAAATTTCTCATATAGTGCAGAGTTCATCTTATGGAATGTAAAATACCTTCCAACAGAAAATGCCAAGAATTGCCAGAATGTAACCCAGATCCTGTGCAGTACACTAAGAGAAACTTTGAGTAACCATGTGAAAATGAACCTCTTTTCAATCCTACAAGAAAAAGAGAACAATTAACAGAATGTGTTTCTCCTGGGCAGAATTTCAGTGTTGTCTCTGCACCACTGAGCTTTGCAAAACATCAAAACACAGTCTTTAGCAAATCACTCAAACAATCAAGAGGGAAAGAAATCGCTAGAATTTGCCAATTACCTTTGTAAGTCTGATTCCTGGGAATAGCAATGATGTGATATCTGATGCCATAATATACGTGAACCCTAAAGGGTGTAAAGATTCAAATAAGGCAGAATGGGGAAGAATATCTCTAACATCTCCCCCTCAACCTGGTTGAATTATTTATAGTCTCAACTGGGGAATGTTCATTAAGAAATGAGGGGAAACAGGCAGTGAGAAATCCTGAAGTTTTCCCTAAATATCTCAGATATTCCTAAGGAATCCCATAGACAACTGCATCATGGAGGAGATGACAAATGGAATATAATAAGCACAGAGATCATACCCCTGTCAGCTGGCATATGTAGCATATAACTGATCCTCAGCAAATCATTACTGATCCTCAGGAAAATGTACTGTGACTGGGTCTGTAACCTGACTGGAATTTTCTTTAGATGTGTGATATTGGAGTTGGGTTGGCAGCTGTACTTGCCAAGTCACCTTTGCAAAGCACAGTAGGTCAAGCCAGAGGAGCAAAAGCTGTTCTACACTTTCTCAAGCAGAACAAGATTTTAAAGGTGTTGAGTTATCTCCCACAAAGGATGTGAACAGCAGATAATAGATCAGGGACCCCTCGGCTAATTTCCATCTTGAAGCTGGGGTATAAGGTCTCAGACGCTGGGTGACCAGTTGCAGTGCCTCTAAATAGGTGTATAATCAGGTCTAGAGAGGATGAATACAAGCTTAGGCATCTGGCATGTGGTGCCAGTTCTTCCCCTGCCTTTCAGGGTGGCTTTAGACAAGTCCCTGACACTTTTGTAAGTATAGTTTTGTTGTTAAAGATATGAAGTAGTGATAACACTACTTGGTGGCATATTTTGTTAGAAACTCCTCCCTTACTAAGTGGAGACCAAACAATAGATGCTTTCTCCTCGTAAGCTGTGCAACGGTTTTCTGAACTTGTCTACTCTGGTCATGATATCCGATGGGGTTTCTATACCTAAGCATGACTCTTAAACAAGAGTATGTAGTTGTTAAAACACACAGGTTAAAAAAGTAGTTCAGAGTGCACCCTAAAGTCTAAAGTCAGACTGTCAAAATTTAGATCTTCACTCTGAAACATTACAAACCCTGAGACAAATTACTTCTCTAAGCTTCATTTTCTGCACCTGAGAAAAAATAATAGTAGCTACAGCATATCAAGTGTTACTCCAGTTAAAAAGTATCAGTGGAAATGCATTTAGCAGCTTGCCTAACACACTGTAACAGTGCAGTACATGTCCATCATCCTTGGAGACTGAAGCTTTGGTCTTGAGGGCCATTGAAACCAATACCATGGCTACTATTTTTCTCAGAGATCATCATGGTGACAAATGTCTAGACAACTAATGGAAAGAACTCTGTCTTTCCTCAAAGGTCTTCTATTACTTAGGGGGCAAAAGTTACTTCTTATTGACTTCACATTATTCTTTTTCTTTACTCATCATCTGAACTGCCTTTCTGAACTTTAAGAAAACCACTTCTTAAAGGATTCAGGTGCTACCCCAAGTTAATATTCTAACCAGAGTTTGCTGTCCTCACATCTAGTTTTCAGCACCACAAACTTCTGGACTTAAAATCCTCCCCAATTCCAGCATCACTGATTTTCTCATTTCTCCCTTTTTCCTTGACTTCAGATTCTTGTCAACTTAATCCTTTCCCTAAATATGGCTTAAAAAGAGGTGGCACAGCAAATTGGTATTTGCTTTCAAATCTGTTTTCCCACCTATTAAATGTGTGACATTGGGTAAGTTTCTTAACTTCTCTGGGCCTCAGTTTCCTGGTTTTAAAAAGTAGCAATCATGAATAATGCCCACCTATATATTTTTATTATTTCTTTTAGTTTATGTTAGTATTATTACGAGGATTAAATGAGTTAAAATTTGTTAAGCACTTAGAATAGTGCTTGTCATAAACTCTACAAATGTTTAATAATAATAAATGAAAATTCCAAGAATATCACTTGCTCAGCTTTCTGTCATAATTTTGTTATCCATCAAGCTTAAGCTCATAAATATTTTAGCATTTTCAAGACCCACATTTTCCCCAAGTTTATGATAATATTTGGCAAACTCGGTAAAATTTTGAAAAATTTTTTGAAAATCAGTAAAATTTATCTAGAAGAATACTTTTGAGTGACTCTGTGCATGTGATGAAATCAAGTCTTTTCTCATGGTCAGTATTTCCAAATTTCTATAATACTAGTTTGAGCTAGTCCAATGCCAAGTTGTGAAATGGACTGAGTTGGTGTTTTAAATTCTTTACCTCAACACCCCACTCCACACCTCTTCATCAACTTTCATTATCCCTCCATCCTATGGAAATCTACCTCCAAGAAAGTCTCTGATATCAGTCGTTAGCAATTTAATGTGAATTAAAAGCAATACTTTACCTAAGAGAGACAATGAGGTATAGATATTGTTTTGTGGTTTTCACCCCCATGATCAAATCCAGGGTCTGAATCATGACTTTAACACTCAGCAAATATTTGATTCTATGAGTTTCTGTTTTCCTATCCAGAAAATGTGTCCCAGTACATCACCTCTGGCCTGGGGTTGCTGTGGAGACCACCCCCAGCTCTATATCTAGCAAAACAGGAATTGCTGTTCAGGAAACTCTCATTATATCACCCTAGGATCACAGCAGGGATTGGTTCAGGAAGGACGTAGCCACAGTGTTTAGCACAACATGGTATATGAAACATCTACATAGAATTTCCTGGAGTGCAGACTCCTGCTCCACCACAAACCGAAGAAATGAGGATAAAGTGGCCAGAATTCAGCATTTTTCATAATTAGCAATTCTTCGCCCACTAATGTCTGAGAATTTTTGGCCTAGCCTAAAAGTAGTGTAAGTAGTCCCTTTGTCCTTCTTTATTCTTGTAGGACCATATCTTAACTTTGGTCTTCTACCTTCCACTGGGCAGCACAGGGGCAAAGGAGAGGAGAGATGTTTTTCCAGATGTGAATTGATGATCAATAGGTTGATCAGTGTATCGACTGAAGCATGTAAGACTATCTACAGAGTAATCAGTGCACACTGGGAGAGAAGGATCAAGGTTCTAGAAAAGAAAGGGACCCAGTTGAGTAAGATAATGAGTTTGTAAAAAAAAAAATGCCATATTTTGGACAAATGATAAAAAGAGGAAAACAATAAAATATTTAAGAAAAGCAAAGAAATAAATATAAGAAAATAATGGTTCAAATAAGAAGCAAACTAAAACATAGCATGATTTTAGATAACTGATGTTAAAGACATTCTATTTCACATGACCATGAGAAGTGGCACTAAAACCTGCAGAAAAGAAAATGTAATCTGATCACACTGTTTGCCCCAGGACTGAGAAATCCTTTCACAGTAAATAAGAATTTGTTGGTTTTCAACCCTTAGAATCAACCCATGGATAAAGCATGGGACATTTTGCTGGAATTGCAGATCAAAATGTAAATGTTAACAGACAAAAGTAAACATGTTATTGACAGAAATTTAGTTGAATAAGGAGAAAGGAACAGCAGAGGCACAGTCCTGTGCAGAGGGAAATTCATGAGATTAGGATGAAAGCTGATAAAACAAGAAATCAATAATAGCTAATATTGCTTGACAGGGTCTGTATGCTGGGCACTAAAGCCTGTAAAAGCATTGTTCTCTTTAATCATCACAAACAACCCCATGAAGTAGGTGTTAACAGTTTTTCCATGGTTGACACATGAAGAAACTAAGGCATAGGAAGGTGAAGTGACTTAAGGTTACAGAGCTCATAATCTGAAAAACCAGGATCTTGACCCAGGCTGTCATTCTCCAGAACCAATGCTTTTAACCAATATGCTAGTGTTTCCTCATAAATAAATCTAGCAAAATAATTACAGCTACAAAATAGAAGCATCAAATAGATGAAATGAATATGATAGATTGGGAGGGCAGAGGCAGTGGGAGGGGAGACAAGAAACAATGTGTTTATCCTCCTTCCTTATGTTAGCGAGATAATAAGTATTGCCTAAAATGGATATATCCTGACAGAGCAGGATAAGCATAACATTTAGAATTATGGGGGTAATATCAAAGCAGTTAAAAACTGTCTCAGGGGAGGGGGAAAGGGTAGGAAAGTTGGATTTCATTATTATTTGAGTTGTTACCATGTTCATGTATTATTTTCATAAAAATATTTGTATTTATTTAAAATAACATCAACTGTGTAAGTGCATCAAAATATGACATTCAAAATCATTTTTACATCTCTCACACATTATTAAAGGTTTACCTTATCAAGATCATTATTTTCAGCTTAAAGGCCTTTTTTAAAAAATGTCAAGAATTATGAATTTCTAAAATTTGAGTAATATTGCAGGCAGAGGGTGCAGGCCTATTAAAAGCAAACTGGATTTCCACCTTGCTTCTGAGAGGTAGTTCTGATTACAAAGGCAGGTGATTCTCCACAGTCAGGGAGCAGGGACTTTGATCCTCTGGAACTGTAATAAACAGCTTAGAGGAAAGGAATCAGGCAGCAGGGTGCCTGGAGGAGTCTGGCAGCCTCTGTGTGATGGCCTCCTTTGCTTTTACAAGGTTGATTTCATAAATGTTGCTGTAGGAACAGTGCTGTATATTTTTAGGCTCAGTTATCATGATTTTCCAAGTGTTTACTTCATGATGACTTGAGTAAGCATTTTTATACTCCCTTTAAAATGGGGATCTCCTACTTGAATTGCCTGGTAAAAGCAATCAAAGCACTACAGCCTAAGGAAGTCACTTGTTAAGCATATCTGTCTGTCTATCTATCTATATATATATCTTCTATCTATCCATTCATCTATCCATTCACTTATCATCTACCTATCCCTATCATCTACCTACCTATTCATCAAACTATATCTATGTCTGCCTATCTCTGTCATCTATCTATCCCTATCTACCTACCTACCTATCTATCTATAAACAATCTATCATTTATCTAATTTATCTACCTATCCATTCAGCTATCCATCCATCTATCTATCATCTACCTATCTCTATCAGCTACCACCTATCTATGCATCTATCCATATCTATGTTTATCTCTATCATCTATCTGTCTAATCTATTTTCCTATCCACCCACCCAGCCATACATCTATATCTCCCTCATCTCTATTTCTCTATCTAGTTATCCATTCTGATATACAGAACATTAACAACAATGACTTATAAGTCTTTTCTGTAGATTGTTGAATTTTATCCCACAATTTTGTGGAATAGATATGTAAAGAATTTTTATCCTGGTAAAACATTGAGGACACTGAGACCCTTGAAGATTGAGTCAACTGTTATTACACAACCAATAAATAGTGGGGCAGAGAATTAAACCCACATCTTCTCTGTCCTCCTCTCCCCCACCCCCATTCTCCCACTTGCTGACTCCATTCCAGCCTCATTACCTTACTGGTTTCTCCGTGGGGACACCAGGCATCCTTCTTTTGGGTCTTTGCTGTGCTTATCCCCACACTCTGGAATGCTCTTCAATCAAATGGCAGAACTGATTACCTCTTTCTAGACTTTACTCAAATCTCACCCTCCTAGTGCAGCTTACTCTGTCCACCCTTTAAAATGAAACCCATGCTTCTCCAAACTCAATATCCATGCTACTACCTAGAATTTTCCTTAGCACATCCCAGATAATCAACACATTTGAAATTAATAAGTGAATAAACTGCCTGCTGAGTACTGAACTAACTGGATCTCACATACGCATCACACACTATTAAAAGTTCTGCTTATATATTTGCCCAAACTACTAATGTCCATTTATCCAAGCCAGAAAGCTAGAAAAGGCCTGGTCTTGTTGCCTTATCTACATCACCTCCCTCTCTTCTCACCTACTCACCATCTCTGCTTTCAGCTACTCTAGACCAGGAGATTACTGTTTCATCTTTGCTTGGGTCTCTGCCAAGTTTCCCATAAGTCTCTGTTCTGTCACCTGTTAATTGCCTCTGTTCTGTCACCTGTTAATTCTTCCTTTTCACAGCCAATGGGTTATTTCTAAAATCTACATATCATTTTGCCACTTTTTTGCTTACTGTCTTTTTGGAACTTCACCTTCAGGATAACGGACACATGTCCCACCATGGTAATATTTGCCTGATCTCCCCCTGCCAAATCTCGCAGCCACATCTCACACTTTCCAGCCACATCTGACCACCTACCAGTGTCTCACTTGCTTGTGATCGGTTACTTCCCTGCCTTTAACCTGGTTTTGCCTTGACTTGGAAACAGCTCTTCCCCACCTGGCTTCTCCCTCTTCCTTCAAGGCATGGTCCATGTTTCATCTCACCCAGTAGTATGTCCCTTCTACCTGCTATTACCACAGCATTTCCACCTCCACTTGTATTTATTTTTGGTCTATTCATCTGTGGCCCCCATTACATTGTAAATTGCTCTGCAACAAGTGATGCCTATGAAGTCTATCACCAGAGCCTAGCCCAGAGTCTAGGTTATAGTCATTGCTGAATACATAAATTACCTAAGGAGCTGAGGGAAATGCTTGCATTTTTCTCTTCCATCATAAGATGGTTCTCCTGGGTTGTTAAGTCCCTTAGAAAAGATTGTATTTTCATATTGACTACAGTAGAGAATAAGATGCTAGGGTCAGTCAGATCTGGGTGAAATTTTACCTCTTGTGATGTACTATTTTAGTGGTTTAGACTAGAGGCAGACTGGTTATTAAAGAGGATTTTTTTCTGACATTTTTAAGAATGTTGACTTCTAATATGTTATAACCTTCACTTAAAATTTTCGACAATTTCAGTGCATAGATGCTGAGCCCATTCATTTTGGGTGAAGGATGAATGTGGGAGGATGATTAGTCTAAGTCTAAATTAAAAAGACACAAAAAAGACATTTAAACATTTTTAAGGACTAAAATTGTGAAGTGTGATTTCTGAACATGCACTGGGGATGACTGAACCTATAGTGAGGTCAGATGGGTGGGAGAGAAGCACAGAGAAAAGGGGGGGTGGTTTCTCTGGCCCTCACTTCCCCCTGGGTTGCCATCCCTAATGCTCAAGGCACAGACAGAAGCCAGTCCATGTGGTCATAAAATGGCCATAGAAAATGAAATAGTTAAGTCTGACTGAACACATTACCACTCCTGCAAGACAATTCTTCCTCCATAGTTGAGTCAAAGAGCAAAGACACACAAGCAGAGATAAATTAATAAGAACAAGTTTATTTATAAATATCTCTATATATAGCTATATATATATCATGTGGGAAAAATAAAGGTTCATTCAGGCAAATAGATATGAGGAAGAGAGGCATTTGTAGGCAGCCAAGTGGGCATCCTGCCAATTCAAAGACAAGGGGAAAGGCCCAGAGTTTTGGTCTGCCCTGGTATCACACAAGCCAGGGAAAGCACAGTTGATAATACATGCAGATCTCTCTTCTACTGTCTACTGTGGAAGTCTTCAAGTCCACTGGAATGAATTCTGGCTAGCCTCTCTCTCTCTGTCTCTCTCTCTCTCTCTCTCTCACACACACACACACACACACACACATGTTGGGCCTCCAGCTGGCTGACCATGAACATGTTGAGTTGGACATCCCTAGAAGGAAGTAAGCTTCTTTCCAGATGTGCAAAGACCATTCATGAGGAGGCCAGATACACGCCATTTCTGGAGGGCATTCTTGCTTTTTACTGGCTGAGATCCAGTATCTTGTGCTGGAAGAAATATCTATTATGAAGCCCTGGGTAGGTGATGGGGGTTCCCAAAAGGCAAAGCTGCTACTTGCCTTGCCCATGCCAGAGGCACAGTTGCTTTGACCAAAGGTGGCAGCAAAAGTACCTCCAAACACAGGTATTCTTCCAGTGGTGCTGGCTGCTCTAAAGTCAAAGTTACCCTGAATGGAGGGGCCCCAGGTGATTTGACTTAAAGGGAGAAGAGAAGTTTTCCCCTAAAAATGTATGTTGGTGTCCCTTCTGACTTTGGCCAGGTGAGCGCCAGGTTCCCTGATGGAAGGAGAGAACACAAGGGCCACCAAGCAGAGGCGTGGTGTTAGCCCCTCCCACCACCACCTGGGCTATGGCCAGGTGGGCCCCAGGTACCCTGATGGAAGGAGAGAACACAAGGGCCCTCAAGCACAGGTTGTGGTGCTGTCCCCTCCCACTGTACCACCTGTGCTCTGGCCAACTGGCCCGTAGGTGCTCTGGTGGAAAGTGGAAGTAAAAGGCCTCCCAAGCTCTGGAATGGTGCTGTCCCCTCCTTTTGTCCCTCCTGTTTACTAGACAGGTGGACTCCAGGTGCTCTGCATGTAGGTGAGCCAGAGGTGTCTTTAAATACAGGCATGGTGCTGGGCCCTCCTGCAGTAGGTGTTCTCTGACCAGTTGGGCCCTGAGGAGCAGAAATGGTGCTGGATCTTCTGCTTTGTTCTGCTCCAAAGGTGAGAGCTCCAGATGTGGAAGTGGGTCCTGGGGTGGATACACTGGCCCCACAGCTACTATTTCCCATCTGGGTTGCAGATCCCAAAAAGGGAAGTGGGGCTGAGGTGGTGTTTGCAAAGAGTGATCTACTGTTCCCAGTGCTGGGCATCTTGGTGGCAGTCCCAAAGCCAGAAGCCGTGGATGTACCAGTAAGGGCAACACCTAGGGTGTTTCCAAAGGTCATCTGGGTGCTGACTGGGGTGCCAAATCTGGGACCTGGGGATGTCAATCCAGCAAATGCTGGTGGTGGTATACTCCACTAGGTGGCTGTGCTGTGGGAGAACTGAAGCCTGCAGCTTGTGTTGGGGTTGACAATTTCCCAAAGGGAAGGAGGGGTTATAGCTGTTGGTTCCCAGCTGCTGCCCATTGGGGACCCCAAATGTGGGCTGAGGCATGGCTCCTGGGTTAAAGGGATGGTTGTAAGTTGGAGGTGGTTCATTGACTGATGGTGCAGGCAAGCCAGTGGAGATTTGGCTTGAGGCAATGATGCCATTGCATGGTGTGTTGTCAGGACCAGGAAGTGCCATGTAATAGGGGAAGTTCTCCCTGGAGACAGGAGGAGACTGGAGATAGATCACAGCCTGGGAAGGAGGCATGGTATCCATATCATCAGGATCAAACATAGGCCTGGGTGCTAAGTGTGCAGACGTGCTGCCTGCTGGGGTGCAGGCAGCCACAGAAGGAGTGATGGGCAGCCAGTGAAGACAAGAGGACTGGGAAAAGTGTTTCTCTGCTGCTACCCATCTGGGGCTCCAAATGTGGGCTTAGGGGGTGCTACTGGGCCAAAGGGGAGGTTGAAAATTGGGGTAGGTGTGCTGTCCATAAATACAGGTAGGCTGAAGGATACTGGGGCCTTTGCAAGAGGTATTTGTTCCATACTACAATGGGCTTGGGCAAATTAGAGGGAACTCACAATGGGGCTGGGAGGATACTTGAAAATAACAGTCCGGGAAGGGGGACTGGTGTCCATATCTGTTACACTATGGTCTGAGGCAGGCTGGGAGGTCCAATGTGCAAATGTGGAGGCTGGGATGGTGGACATGGCCATGGGAGTAAAGAGGGGCTGGCTGGGGAAGACAGGGATGTTGGTGGAAATGACTTTGGAAGGGGTCGGTAAGAATAAAGGAGGATTTATGCAAATAGGTGTGGGTGATTGCTTTCTGCAGGTGGTATGCTGAAAGGAGAGGGTTAAGGTGTTAGAAGGAGAGGGGATATCAGAAACAGATGTTGCAGCCAAGAGCAGATGCGAAGGTGTGGCAGCCCCAAGTGGATGCGAAGGTGTCGCAGCCCCGAGTGGATGCAAAAGTGTGGTAGCCCCAAGTGGATGTGAAGCTGTGGAAGCTGTAAGCAGATGTGAAGGTGGGGCAGCCTCAAGTGAAAAAGAAACTGAGGAAGCCATTAGTGCATTCGAAACTGTGGCAACTTTGAGAGGATGTGAAACTGTGGCAGTTGTGACTGGACGCAAAGTTGTGGCAGCCTCGAATGGACATGAAGCAAGGGCAGATTTGAGAGGATGCAGAGCCATGGCAGCCTCGAGTGGATGGGAAGCCATGGCAGCCATGAGTAGACATGAATACATGGCAGCAGTGAGGGGACGCAAAGCTGCGGCAGCCTCGAATGGATGTGAATCAGTGGCAG
>JAQZBX010107785.1:0-10614 GCA_029593785.1 Cabassous unicinctus
TCCCACCCCCCTCCCCCCAGAACCTCCAGTGGCCACCGCCTCCACATCAATGACAAAAGTTCTTCCATTGCTATAATCCCAGTAAGTCTATAGTAGAATAACAGTAAGTCTACTCTAGTCCATTATTCATTCCCCAATCCTGAGGATTCTGGGATGGTGATGCCCACTCTGCCTCCCAGTTGAGAGGGAGCTTAGATCCCATGGGGCAGATTGATGGGACTATCTTAATACACAGTGATTGAGTGATGAAGTTGTATGTGCTCCCTGACCACCAAATCAGCATGCTAACTGCATTGTGCCCAGTTCTGGGCTTCTACAGACACAATATTAAGAGGGAATATACTTAGAGGCATATGATAAGGTGACTTAGAGAAACTCGGTTTCTTTATTTTAGGTTCCTTAACATACTCTGACAGCTTCACCCAGATATGTGACATCAAGGGAAGAGCCATTTGAGAGGAAAGGCAAATTGGCAACTTTATCATGGGGCTGACTTTAGGTCTCCACTCCCTTCTCCCCAAAGCAACCCGTAATAGCCTCTGCCAACCACAGTCCCCAAACCTGGATTCAAGAATCAAGATAACCATCTTCCCTGGTTTTATGTTCACCTGTCCATTTGGGGAACAATGTATTTGAATCCCTCCAACTCTCTTGTTGCTATCCTTAATAAACCCAAACCTTTGAAGGAGAGAGAATCTAATGGTGTTTCTAAACTTGCCCTCATTCTTCTCTCCTCCCCACCAAAGTGTACAAGAAAACAAAACAAACAAAAAAACCCTGTCATGTGACTGAAATCCTGTCCTGTGACTGATAGCTGTTAGCTTATGCCTGGGGACTATACTCCTGAATGAGGCAGTTATCTACCCTCTTGCCTGTGCTAGGGGAAAAAAAAAGAAAACAACCTTGGAGTTGGTACTATCTTTGAACAAAGGAACTCTTTTTTTTTTTTCTTCAACAAGATACTGTACCACTCTGTTACTTGGCCTTCCAGGAGAGAAGCCCACTAACATGGGGGTGGGGTAGAGGAAAACCCAGCAGCAGTCCTTAATTTCCTATCTGAACTGAAACCCAGCAACTGCTGACTCCATTACTCAGCTGAGCCCCATTTATTCAGTCAGGTGCTACCTATCCTAATAGCACTTACTGGGCGTTTACCACATGTCTGCTCTTGGTGGGGCACTGTGCTGGGAACATCACATGATTTTGACCAATCAGACACATAAGTACAGTGGCTGAGTAGAGCAGCTTTTAATGGAATTACAGTGCCTGGGTTTAGAGCAGGGGTTCTTAACCAGGGATCCGTGAGCTTGAATTGAAATTCAAAAAAACGTTATTCTTGTGGGGACCTGTTGGTGTGGGTGTGATATATTTATTAAATAATACACAGTAAAGTGTGGACTTAGTAATGGGTCCATGGTTTTCACCTGCCTGGCAAAGGGGTCCTTGGAACAAAAAAGGTTAAGAACCCCTGGTTTAGAGACTGTCTCTTGGTGATCTCAGACTTTGTTTGTATTTTCTTGTCCAGGAGAATATAAGCAAGGTCAGAAATTAGCCCCCATTTAATGGAGACTGAAGCACATTGAGGGTCAGTGGCTTATAGAAACCAAGAAGAATTCAAACCCTGCTCTTAGAGCTTTGATTCTGATCCCCAGGTAGTACTACCTATTGGATGAGAAGATTTCTGGGCCTCTCTGCCTCCCCATCCTTCCTGCCATCAGTTGTCACCATCATGTTCATTCTTTGAAGACCTTCCCCAAATCAGTCATCTCACAACCATTGCATATATTTATGGGGCATGTATTCTGTACTCAGTAGATAAAGCAGAGCCTTAAATATGCTGGAGTGCCTAAAGCACAGACCTTTTCTTTTCCATGTCCTTTTTGCTCTGGTCTGCCTTTTTTTTAGGAGGTACTGGGGCTTGAACCTGGGACCTCATATATGGGAAGCAGGTGCTCAACCACTTGAGCTACATCTGCTCCCCTCTGCCTTTTTGCGCTTGAGCTTCCTTTTCTTCCAAGAGTAACAGTTTCTAAGCAGTTGCTGCCAGCTAAAGAGCAGTGTCACTAAATGAAGGTAGTTTTGTCCTTTTCCTTATGTCACACTTGCTAGCCTTCTTCTGTTCTAGTTCATGCCCAACGAAGTGACTTTGAATGGGGTCTCCTTTGGGCCACGGCCAGCTGGGGCCACAAGCCTGGCATTCAGTCAGACCGGTCCTTTGGCAATCTTGGCTGCCTTCTGTAAGGGAAGTAGGTAGGGAGTCCGCTAGCTGAGCTAGGCGCCTAGCCAAGCCATTTTCTTTGTGCTTTGGACAGTCTGTGTACTTATTCATTCAGCAAGCATTTATTAAGCACCTTCTGTGTGTACTCAGGGGAGACCCGCCTTCAGAGAGAGGGAACAGAATAAGGACCCCTTTCCAGAGCCTGGCATCCTTAAAGAGCTCTTGTTCTCAAAACCTTTTCCTTTTTGGCTGGAGGCATGACATCCGCTGGAGTCCCCTGATGGGAGGCAACAGGAGATGGGAACAAAGAAACTGTTAACATTAATGAGGCACATTGAGTGGGTATTTCCAGTCTCCAAAGGAAGGCAGGATTTTCCTTTTTCATTTTGGAAAGTAACAGCTGACATGGGCCGAATACAGACTATTTTGGCTCTCAGGACTTAAAGATTCTCTGAATCCTTTCTTCTCAATTCCCTTCCTGCTGCCCTGTCATTATTGTCATCTGCCACAGCAAACAAATAAAGCCTTTTTGTTCTTCACCCAGTCAGGCATAGACTAAGCTATAAACAAAAGTGAACTTGTGACATGGGGATGGGGGAGGGATGTTGGCAGTGTATTCCTCTGCTCCTGAAAAAGAAGCATCCTGTCTACTGTGCCCCGGTGCCCACCCAATGGGCATGGAGCCCCAGCTGTCAAGACAGAAAGGGAAAGCTGATGCCTCACTGGCCATTGCAGACTGAAGAGTAGACACTCTGGGTACCCTGTTTACTGGTAATAAAAGAAAAACTTCATGCAGTTTAGGATCTCACAGCTTTATTGAGCGATTCATGAATCTGGCAGCATCCGGTTCAGAAAGTAGAAGGGACTTCCACCCAGGGAGTAGAGAGGGGAAGGTCATATAGGGTTAATGGGGAAGCAAGTGAGGAAAGGCTGTTTGGCTGACATTGTTTATATTTTACATGGGTTGTTTTACAAAGTGGTGACCAAATATAGGACCGGATATCCATGATTAGTATGGTATCCTTGTCCATTCTTTTTTATTTTTTTATTTTATTCTTTTATTTTATTTTTTTAAATTTTTACCGGGAGGTCCTGGGGCTCGAACCCAGGTCCCTCCAAATGGGAGATGGACGCCCAACCATTTGAGCCACATCCGCCCCCTGTCCATTCTGATAAGCTGTCCCTAATGTTTTATCACCGGGGGTTGCTTATCAGCAACCCTTTAGAGTATATTCCATTTTCTCAGAAAACCCCTGCAGGTCAGTTGTTTTTGTCTTCTGGAAAAATCCTTCTCCAAAGGAGTTCCCTTCCTGGCAAGGCCCAATGGGGATGACCATTTTATTTAACACCAGAGTGTCATGGGGAAGTGCCACAGAGGGTACTGACAAGCAGCTGTGCTTAGAACCGTCAGCTCCCATATTATGTGAGCTGGAAGGAACTTAAGGAGAGTTACAGCCCCTTGCATTTCCATATAGAGGGAAAAGAACTCTTGGTTATCTTGTGGGAATTGGTCAAATCCTGACTCTCCAAGCTATGGGACTTCAAAAGTTGCTCTGCTGTTCTAATCTTCAGTTACCTCATTTGTAAAATGGGATTAGTGGTGGTGCCTGCCTCCTAACGTGGTTGTGAGGATTCACTGAGATAGCCTCTTGCTCAACCCAGGGCCTGGTACATTCCAAGCACTTACTAAATGTTAGCAGTGCTTGTTATTGTTGGGGCTTAGGAAGCTGGGTCTAGAATGAATGCTAGGGATGACAGTCACCCCAGGTCCTTAAAAGGGGATTCTAGAAGGGCTAGTTGGCTTGGCACTGATAAGCTCCATCTCCCTCTTTGCTCTCCTCCCCCTTTCTCTCTCTCTCTAGGGGACACTACACAGAAAATGAGAACTGCTCACTGTCCTACCCCAGCCGAATTGGATGCGTATGCTAAGAAGGTCGCAAACAACCCACTGACTATAAAAATCTTCCCCAACAGTGTGAAGGTTCCCCAGCGGAAACACGTTCGTCGTACTGTGAACGGCCTCGACACATCAGCCCAGCGCTACAGTCCCTACCCAACTCAGGCTGCCACCAAGGCAGGCCTGCTTGCCATTGTCAAAGTGCCAGCCAAAAGCATACTCAAGGACTTTGACGGCACCCGAGCCCGGTTGCTCCCTGAGGCCATCATGAACCCCCCGGTGGCGCCCTATGCTGCTGTGGCACCCAGCACTTTAGTACACCCCCAGGCGCAGGCTCTGGCCCGACAGCAGGCCCTGCAGCATGCACAGACCCTGGCCCATGCTCCACCCCAGACACTTCAACACCCTCAGGGTATCCCGCCAGCCCAGGCACTGCCCCACCCTCAGAGCCTCCAGCAGCCTCAGAGTTTGGGCCACTCTCAGCCCATGGCCCAAACCCATGGCTTGGTCCACCCTCAGGCCCTGGCTCACCAGGGTCTCCAGCACCCCACCAACCCATTGCTGCATGGAGGCCGGAAGATGCCAGACTCAGATGCCCCCCCGAATGTGACCGTGTCTACCTCAACTATCCCCCTTTCAATGGCGGCCACCCTGCAGCATGGCCAGCCCCCGGACCTGAGCAGCATCGTGCACCAGATCAACCAGTTTTGCCAGACGAGGGCAGGCATCAGCACTACCTCAGTGTGTGAGGGCCAAATCGCCAACCCTAGCCCCATTAGCCGCAGTCTGCTCATCAATGCAAGCACCCGGGTGTCAACCCACAGCGTCCCCACACCAATGCCTTCATGTGTGGTCAATCCCATGGAGCACACCCATGCGGCCACAGCCGCACTGCCTGCCTCAGGCCCTGTCAACCTGCCCACGGGCATCTCTCGTGCCCCTACTGGCTATCCTAGCGACCTTAAGCCAGTCTCCTGGAACCAGCACCAGCTGGCCCACCTACAACAGATGTGCAGCGAGGCTGGTGGGACAACAGCCCCTGGCCTGACAGGCAAGCATGTGGCAGGACGTGAGTTGGCAGGGCCTGGCTTTGTGGGCAAGGCCCCTGCCTATCCGCAGGAACTCTGCCTGGCACAGTCCTTCCATCTGAAGCCACCCCTGGAGAAGCCAACCCCGTCCCCACCAATCAACGGCCTGGCAGCCCCACTGGCCTATCCCAATGGTCACTACTTCCAACCCCTGTGGAACAACATTCTGCCCACTCCCAATAGCGACAGCTCGGGGTCTCAGGACCTCACCATGCCGTTCCACGGTGGGCAGCCCACAGGTGCACCGCTCGACTGTGCGGCGGCTGCTGGGGCCCACTACCGAGCAGGGACCGGGGGCGGTCCAGTGGCAAGCCAGAACAGCCTGATACAAACAGTGGATTACCTAAGTGGGGATTTCCAGCAGGCCTGCTTCAGAGAACAGAGCCTGGCCATGCTGAGCAAGGCCCACCGAGGCCCTGGCAATCATGCCCCTGACCCCACAGATAGTCGAAGTCTTCATATTCAGCACCCAGGGTATAGATAGGTAGCCCTGGAGCCCTTCGCAAGATACACATCATATGCCACCCTCCTAGGTTTAGTCTTACTTTTGAGTAATTGGATAGTTTTAAAATTTCACTGCTCCAATGTGATCATTCTTAGACGTCTGAGAAAGAGAACTTGGTGGGATCTAATTGGACCCCCTGTGCCCTCATATTCCCCTCCACCAGTGCCAGCAACTTTTGATTTTATGTTAGGACTTCATTCCAACCCCAGGCTCTTCTCTCCACTGCCTGCCTGTCAGTCCCTCCTCCACGGCCATCTCCCCCCAGCCGCCTCCTATCTTTTCCTGAGCCCCTCTGTGTGATTCCCTTAGAACCGAGGCATGGGCTGAGGAAAGGGTCTCAGAGAGAGGTAGCAGTAGGTCCCCTAAGCTAGGTCTCTCCCTGTCTCCCTCTTTGTGATTAAGAAGCTAGATTTCTCAAGTCCTCTGGAAGCCAATCCTTACCCAAAGACGTCAAATCAAAAATTGAACAAGTCTTCATCTCTTCCCCATTCTTCTTTATGCCTCAAGGCCTTTGTTTTGTTTTCTTCTTATTTTGAAATAATTCCAAATTTATAGGATGGTTGCAAAAAGAATACAAACCCCATACAGGAAAATCCAACATACTCCTCCCCCCCACCCCAGATACCCAGATCCACCAGTTTTAACATTTTGCCAAGATCTTTGGTTGTATCATTCTACCTACCTGTCCTGCCTTGTACATATTTCTATGTACATTTCCTACAAACAAGGGTATTCACTTATGTAATCACCTTAAGTGCAGTTATCAATTTCAAGAAATTTAACATTAATATAAAGCTTATGTCCCAATAATGTCCCTTTGAGCCTTTTCTCCTCCATTCTTAATCATGTATTACATTTAATTGCCATGTATGCCATATACAACATAAATCTTCCCATCCCAAACCCTCCCAAGTTTACCATTCAGTGGGATTAATCACATCTATTGCCATAACTTACCCTTCACCCCAAACAGAAGCCCTGCACTCATATTGCATTAACTCCCCGTTGCCCCTGCCCCCCTTACCCCTGGTAATCTGTACTCTACTTTCTATTTCTATGAGCTTACATATCCTCTATTTTTCCTGTGGTTACCATGGGGCTTAAGTATAACATCCTAAATCTATAACAATCTTGTTTCCCTTGATACCAGCTTACCAACTTCAAAAGCATACAAAAACTATGTTCCTATACCCCTCCTTCCCCCCACCTTTATGTCATTTTTGTCCCAAATTACATGTTTTTTCATTGAGTCCAAAACCATTGACTCATCATTACATTTTATGCATTTGCCTTTTAGATCCTGTAAGAAGTAAAAAGTGGAATTTCAAAAGAAAAATACAATAGTATTGGTAGTTATATTTAGCCATGTCATTATCTTTACTGGAGATATTTATTCATGTGGCTTCAGTCATTTGTCTACTGTCCTTTCCTTTAGTCTGGTGGTAATGAAGTCCCTCAGCTTTTGTTCTCTGGGAATGTCTTAATTCCTCGCTTATTTTTGAAAGAACAGTTTCCCAGGTAGAGAATTCTTGACTGGAGTTTTTTGCTTTAGCACTTTAAATATGTCATCCTACCACCTTCTTGCCTCCATAGTTTCCAAATCAGCACTTAATCTTATTGAGGCTCCCTTGATATGACATGTTGCTTCTCTTTTGCAGCTTTCAGGATTCTTTTTATCTTTGGTATTTGATAGTTTGAATAGAACATGGCAGGTTGTGGGTCTATTTGGATTTATCTTATTTGGAGTTCGTTGAGAATCTTGGATGTATATATTCCTGTCTTTATGTTAAATTTGGGGAGTTTTCAACATTTTTCTTCGAATTCTCTCTCTGTTAAAAGCTTTGTTTTACATATACGTTTATCCTCTGGCCACTGCACTAATCCTTGCCATACTCCACCTCAAGGGCATCCTGCAGGCACCTACTTACCCATGGCCTTGAGATGTGGGAAAAAACCTTTGTATTGATATCTTGTTTCCTGACTCCCCTTTCCAGCCTGTAGATAAGTGCAGTAACCTTCCAGCATACCCAGGATCCCTTTGATATTATTTCCTCTCTCCTAACTCACCCCACTGCCCTCCTTGCCCACCACCACCCCCTCAAGAAAGAAAAAAATAAAAGCTACCTTACTTGAGGAATTAAATAGGTAAGGGGTGATCACACTGGAGTTTGGAATTTAAAAACACCAAAAAAAAACACAAAAAAACCACATTTGGTTCTCTCTACACTGGCTAAAAATATTGCTCTACACTGTAAGTTTTAAATGTCATGTATCTGTATGAATGTAATGTGGGTTTGAGTAGCATTGTGTGTGTGTGAGTGGCCCCACAGGTACATTCACCCTCTAACCACCTCCTGTTGCAGCCCCTCAGTTTAATGAAGAAAGAAAAACAAAAACACAAAGCCTTAAGCTCTTTGAATTCTTCCTTTACCAAATGAGCATGGTTTTAACTGCTGGAGATGGGCCTACATTGGAAACGGCCTCTCCTGTCCCTTGCCCATTCTTAGAGCATCCTCCCCATTTACTCCATGCTCATCATGTCTCATGCCTAAGTGACAACTAGTTGCTAGAAGTTTAAAACTTTTCTGTAAACTTAGATTATGCTTTGTTGTAAATTTTTGTACCCTTCTGTTAAAAATGCGTAGTTGAGTTTTTTTTT
Source organism: Cabassous unicinctus (assembly GCA_029593785.1). Lineage (NCBI taxonomy): Eukaryota > Metazoa > Chordata > Mammalia > Cingulata > Chlamyphoridae > Cabassous > Cabassous unicinctus. The sequence goes on from JAQZBX010107785.1 coordinate 8,368, forward strand.
GTTTTTTTTTAAACCAAGTAAGCCCTTATCTTTCCTCTTCTCTCTGGGGAATGTGAGCTGATGTTCTTATTTAAGATTTTGGGTTTTGTTTAGTATACTATCCACTGTTCTTTAGCCAGAAATTCTTTAGTGATCTGAAGCAATGTGACTGAAGACCAGTTTCTTAAATATATATTGGCAAGTTGCCTTATATTTAAAAAGAAAAAAAGAAAAGCCTGATTGTGTTATGCCAAATGATAGCAACATGAAGTCCTAATTTATTGTTCCCGTTTGTTTTCCTGCCTTTTGTAAACATTGGTACCTCCCTCTCCCAGAGCCCTCAGGAGTACCTGCAGCTTCTAGTGCAATGCCTTCTCCCAAGGTGTTGGCCACCATCTCACCCAGGGCCCCTCTCTGATTCCCAGTTCTCTGAGTCAAATTTAAAGAGCACCACAATCTCCTCTTATTCCTTGCTTGATCTCCAAACCAGATATTTTTGCTGAAATTTTTTCTTCACTGTCTCTCCCAGTAAGGAGAGCTGCCATTTTAGGAATTGGACACCAACTATAGGGCTTTAAGCCAAACAACCTCAAACCCATCTCTTCCTGTGTAGGGGTGCAAGTCTTTGAAGCTCTCACTCCCACCCCTAGTCTGCATGGAAAAAATGTACTGTGATCCCTCCCACCTCCCAAATGGCCCTCGCCTTTGGTGTGAGATGTTTCCTAATTCAACCTGAGCCCTCTCCCCACCTGCCAGCCAACCCCCAGCCAGCAATAAGGGTCCAAGTCAGGGCCTCCTATCCACACTCCCTGCCTCCATCCCACACTACCCTAGGGAATACCTGGATTCCCTACTCTGTCTACATACTGTAGCATTCGTTCTCCATCTCCCTCACCTTCTCACCTGTGGTGGTTTATGGGTGTGATGGGGTTTTTAATATTATTATAAACCAGTAAAAAAAAAAAAAAGCTTTTGATTTTGTCCTGTTCATTTAATGCTGTGAATGTTTGAGGTGCTTTTCTTACAAGTTTCTAACATGTCATTTGCTAGAAGGGGAGTAATTCCTCATATTTAAGAGAGGGGCCATACAGTATTTGTACCACTCAGAAGCTATTAACCCAGACTGGGTTCTGGGATGATTGCAGGGCATGGGGGAGGCCAGTTCAGTCAACCCCTGGTGGGTTCCCAGTTGGCCTGCCCTCTTCCCCAGGCAGGGCTACTTGGGGCTTGGTATAGAATTTGATGGGTAAGTATGATTGTTGCCTCCCACTGGAGGCCCACACAGTCCTGCCGCTTTCATTTCCAAGGACCATATAAGTCATTGAGAAAGGGGGATCCGGTTTGCACACCCTAAGATTTCATTCTTTCCTCCCTCCTCTTCTCTCATCTCACAATGTTTTGGAATTTCTGAGGGTCTCTTGACAGCTGGAAATAATTGCTATAATCTGCAACCTGAAAACTGGCCCCTCTTGGTTATTTGAAGCTTTGCATGTGCTACAAGGGTTAGAGAATTTCCTCCCTTTTTTGTATACAAGAAAAAAATCCAAAAGAGCTATTTCAATTACCTCCCTTTCTGCTGAGTATGAGTTTCGGCTAAGATGTGATGGAGGGAAGGAAAGATTTCAGAGAATATGGCAGGGCATTCAAGGAGTGTGGAATCAGATCCCTGATAGCAACAGGGTCAGCAGGTGGCTCCCAGAATGGTGATAAGAGTCCAAAGCACCCTCTCCATACTGTCTGCCCTTTTCTATGGGGTTCCCCCTTTGTGATAGTTGTTTTACACTTCCTTTACTCCTCATGCTATCCCTGTGAAAGAAAGCCCTATTCTACCTGTGTCAGATGAGACCTGCAGTCAGCGTAAGGTGACAGAGCTAGATAGGACAGACAGCAAGATGAGCCAAAAAGATGGGACCCAGCACTGCCTCCAGAGATTGATGCCTAGGCTTCTTTCATGCTTGGGGTGTCCAGCTTACACTTTGCACAGAGGGGGGAGCTGACTTACCAGTGAGCCTGAGTTCTACAAAGTAGTTATGACCACCTGTAAGGGTATTGGCATGAGTGACCACTCCTACCTGGCTGGCTGGGTATGGGCTTGACTGCAAGTCTCCATTTACCCTACAACTCTAGGAAGCAACATTTAGTCTTTGTGAGTGTGCTGCTTGGAATTGTGCAGTGGTGCAGTCCTAGCAGCAGAGGGAGCCCAAGCTTAATCCAGGGTGTCTGGCTTCTCTTGGAAGACAGATGCTGGAAAGGTAGTTTTTTTTTTTT
>JAQZBX010107786.1:0-10616 GCA_029593785.1 Cabassous unicinctus
CTTGGGCTGTGAAGATGTGGTTTTGATCCAGTGTTTTAGAAAATCCTGCTGTCAAGTTGGGTCCAGTAGAATCCATTGGACTCTCCAGCCAAAAGTAATAGATCAGCTCTTGCAACCTGGGAGAATATTATTGTCAAACTGAAACTGACCGGAAAAGCATTTAGAATATATTTAAATTATATATATTACTTGGCCACTTGGCCTATCGCTTAGGAAGTATCTTTAGAAAAGTACGATAAAACCAAACTAAATGTCTGACAGTGGGCTTGACAATTAAAACAAAAAAATGCTATGTGTAATTTTGCTGTCATTTCAGATTAAAATTGAGCTTCCCATTCACCTTCATCAAAAACATCATTTGCTTTTCACTTTCTATCATGTAAGCTGTGAAATTAACGCAAAGGGAACAACTAAAAAGCAGGACACAGTTGAAACTCCAGGTACACATGCTTGTTCAATCTCTCTCTCTATGACTATTTGAAATGGAATTATCTGGAATATAACCTCTTTTCATGAAGCTACAAACCACTTCTCTTCCCTCCACAGAAAGTAAATTTCTGAGTTAAAAAGTTCATTGGTAAAAGATGAAGGATATGTTTACTTTATTATCATTTCTCCAAATATTGTCCAAGTGCTTGCCAGTGTGCTTAGACTACTATAAGCAACATAAAGTAAATTGCCATTCTCAGAAACACATATTGCAATACAATATTTTTATTTCTTTTATGTTGAATGGCCCAGCAACCAGAATTTTATGGTTCTGCTCCCTGATAAAGAGGGAAGTGAGCCCAGAGCCAGGGACATCTGTGAGCCTGAGGGAGGTTGGGAGCTGCTTGGTTCTAATGAGAAGGGAACAGATTTAACGAACTTGAATAAGCTTTATTAGTGAAGCAACAGGCATGGTCCTATTCAACAAGGCTGTAGATAAACTGATGTGAAACATCCTTGGGAGAATATAGAAGGCCCTGTGAACATGGCCTCTGTCACACCCAATATATAAATGTCAACATGCCCAGGTGTTCAGATCCAGGCTAGCCTGGATTGATCTTGCACTCATTCATTCATTCATTCAGCAACTATTTCTGCATATTTATTGTGTGCAAGACATTGTAGTAGGTACTATGGAAAATTCAGAGGCGAATCAAACAGATCTCATTTTCAGTGACGATATGATCTAAGAGGGCCTACATAAATAATTAATACAAGACAGAAAGTGGTCATTACCAAGAAAGTGATGCTATGTGAATTCAGAGAAGAGAGAGTTATTACATCAACTGCTGGAGGGGGGAGCATGACAGGGAATCAGGAAAGTCTTCCTGGAGGAGATGGTATTTAAGCCAGGCCTTAAAGGGTAGGGTTGAATTTGAGAATGCAGTGATGGCGGGAAAGTAGGGGGACTCCAGGATGGGGGAATGGCATGAGCAAAGGCGGAGTATTGAGGGGTATGTATAGAGAGCACTGAGTCATTAAGTACGACTGGAGCACAGGGTGCTTCATGGGGAAATCATGGGACATCACTTCAAAAGTTGGAGTCAGAATGTGGAAGGCCTTGAATGCCAGGCTGTGGATTTGATTTTATTCTGTCAGCAATATGGAAGTATTGATGGGTTATAAAAACCATTAAGAACTGCTTTTCAGGAAATTCAATCAGGCAGCAATATAATGGGTAAGGTGAGTTGGAATAGGAAAAGACTGGAAATAAAAAAGAGAAACATCAGGTAGGGGCCTATTTGAAAGGTTCAGGAAAGGAAAGGCCATACTATAGCAGTAACCCAGGGTGAGGGAATGGAGAAAAAGGGAATTGCAGAAGAAGAATATATTGAATTTGGAAAATGATTTGCCATTAAATAATTCAGAGTTAGCCCTCAAGTTTCAAAACTGGGTGATTAGAAAGAAGGTATTGCCAGGAGCAGAATTGTGTGTCTGAATGATAGGTTTTAGACTGATGTAGAGTTTGAGGTGCTAGTGAGACATCTGAGTGATACCCAGCACACAGCAGGACTGAATATTAGAAAATTGCCCTTGTGGATGGTGTGGTCCTGTTCTGTATCCCCACAGAAGTTGCAGGTTAGTTCAGGGAAAGGGCTTTGAGGGTTGAGAAGAAAACGTAGCAGAACAATAAGACCCCATGACAGTGCACCTCTTGAGAGATAAATTACGGGTTTCCTTATCCAAATCCCAGACACAAGTGGATAAAATGCTCAGTGGAGCATGAGACAGTTATTCTGTATACCACTCATCATTTTTAACTGTCCATCCTTTAAGTGGCTTCACGTCTTTGAACCAGATGGTATGCTTGACATTGCACTTTTACAGCTTCCAAGTGCTCTGTACGAATTTTCACTGAGGGACATACTTGACCATGCTCTGATGAATTCACAGTGCACGAGTGTTACCTAAGCAATTCCGTAGAGACAGAAGGTATATTAGGGGAAGGGGTTGTCAGGGGCAGGGAGAATGGGGAATGGCTTCTAATAGGTGTGAGGTTTCTTTTGGGGTTGATGAGAAAGTTCTGGAGTTAGTGGTGATGGATGCATGACTCTGCAAATATACTAAAAGCCATGGAATTGTACACTTAAATGGGTGAATTGTGTGGTATGTGAATTATATCTCAATAAAAATTGTATGGGTAAAGATGTTGCTTAAAAACAAGAAATATATTTTCCTTTCATTTTCGTGTTTTCTGGACTGGAAATCTATTCTCATTTGTCAAATTTTCAGTTTAACTACTTTGACAGAGTAGTTTTTAATGGTGGTTCTTCTCATGTTACTTTCCCCTGCTTTTTAGAAACGAAAATGTCTGGGTAAACCATACCGAAATTGTGCTAGTAAAGATGCCCTTCAGGCATCATCTTTCAATCTGAGAAAGCCATTTAGTCTACTCAGAGAAAGCAACTTTTTGGTCTTCTTCTAAAACTTAAAGCACTTGCCAAATTAAACACATGAATGAAAACATTCTAACCAGATTTGTGTTGACTTCTGTGTCCACAGTGTAAACATATACACAGACACACTGTCTTACACACAAAGAATTTTAAAGAATCAGAAAGCGGTGGTTTTAAAAATTGCTCTAAGGCCAACATCCTTTCTCTTATGCCAAAACTTAGTCCAGACGAAGCTTTTTTTACAGCTGAGTTATAAACACTTGAAACCCAAAGTAATCTCTGTAATGGAAATACTGACACCACTCAACTTGAGCAACACAGATGGCTCTGGCTTTTTGAGCTAGAACATGATGTGATGAGTTTTCTAATAGAAAGCCAAGAGGTTCTTTTGAGTAGAACTGTTAAGAAATATCGAGATTGGGGAAAATCTCAGTGGATTCAAGTCACACACATAGTATCCTGGTTGTATTCTCCTACTATACCTCTTTCTTCTGTAATCAGGAAACCTGCCCAATTTAATCATTTTATGCCTACTGCCTTTTATAAATCTGGAATGTAACCTTGTCTTACAACCTTAACATCCCCTTGTCCTAGAGTTGCCATAAGAAATTCCAGCACAGAGCGATTGCTAAGAGACCCTGCATCCTTAGTGTAAGGATAGATGAGATAAATGATAAAAAAAAAAAAAAATCTAACCAAAAAATAGCCTCCAAATTATAAAGCTAATTATATTGATGCACTTCTTAATTTTAAAGTGTTTTCACATATTATTTCACTTTGGTCTTTCAATAACTCCATGAGATGGAAAGACTATGTGTGGTTATTCCCAAGGGAATGGAGTAAATAATGTTTTAGTGGCCAGGCTAGGATTAGGAAGCAATCCAAACCCATTGTTCCATGCCCATTAAGCAGGATGCCCAACACCTGGGCTCCCACATACAGCTCTCTGGAAACATCACCACCCTGCCTTGCTCCCCAGCAGTCAGACATTTGTATAGCCAATTGCATTTGCTATTTCATTTCTCATGGTTGATTATTGTCTTGGCAGTTGGGTTTGCCTGGGTACCTTTGCTGAAGGATGGTAGAATCATCACATTTGAGCAGCAGCTGCCAGTTTCAGCCAATCTTCCCCCAGGCTACTTGAATCTGAATGATGCAGAATCAAGAAGGGTAGGAAAATATATCTGCATTTGTTGAAGTAATCATGATTAAGTGTTTTTAAAAATGGAATTCTATTGGTCTAGAAGATAATTTCCAACAGTGCTACTCAATGTGTGGTCTGAGGACTGATGCCAGTCCACAACAAAGATAAGTATGGAAAACAAAGAGTATTTAGAAACATTTATAGCAGTTAAACAAAGTCATTTTAGGTTTGTTAATTCTAATAATAATTTTTAAATTGGGGCTCAAGTTTTGTGTGTCATTTAAAAACTTTGTCACTGTTTTTAAAATTCATTTGGTAGTGCATTTTATTGTAACTTACAAAAGTGTCATCCTAAAAAGAGTTAGAAATTAAAAATGATTTAGGATACATTTATTCTAAATGCAGTTTATTTTCTCCAATAATTATTTTTGTGTGACGCTAACACTTCATTTCTGAGAAAAAAATGTAGTCATGCATAAAAGTATTGTATGTTGTTCATTTATCTATTGCTATGTTGACAGAAACTCATGTCTATATCTTCTATTCACAGCAATCTAATGTGGATATTAAATGGGTAGATGGTGCAAAGCCTTTGTTAAAGATGAAAAGCCACTTAGAGTCTACCATTTACTCTCAAGTAAGTTGCATCATCTGAATTTGTCAACTTTAATACCTGAATATATTTCTTGTTTAAAATAGACTACATTTGATTCCTACAGCCCTAGAGAAGTTGTGGCCTGAAAGACTTTCTAACTAGTAATAGTAATATTAATAATACCTCAAATTTTATAATAATTCTCAAATTATAAAATACTCTTATTACCAGTATTTTGAACCTCACAAAACTCTGAAAGGAATGTGAAGGCTATTATCACCATTTATAGATGGAGAGACAGAGGTTAGGTGACTTACCCAAGGTCACACAGATAATAATTAGAGGAACTAAGTCAAAATCCAAGTTTCATTATTCCAATTCCTGATATAGTCCATGCTGTTACCAAAAAAGTGTATGTAGATTCTATACAGGACCACTGGACTTATTTAACAGTGAAGGGCCAGGGTAAATCTGAACTTTGAATAACTGAGATGATTGTTCTGGTAATTCCCTGCTGCTACCTTTTCTTTACCTGTCAGAACTCTATTCCTACTCATTTCATTAAAATATAGAGGCAGCTCAACTGGTCACATACCCTTCTTCATAGAATGCACTGGTAAAAAAGGAATTAAATGAATGTTTGACTAGTTGGGAACAAATTGTATCCTACCTGGTGTGCTTAGGTACATGCCAATTTTCCTGATTTTGCTGCTTTGTGTGCTGGTCAAGAGGCCTTTGGGACACGGACACATCCATTGGTAGCCACAGCTGCTGAGCCTGGGCATTGGAATACCTGAATAGCTAGGTTTGCAAGATGTGGGAGGAGGGAGAGGTAGAGAGTCTGCATTTGAGGGTAATGAATCAAATTTCATATGGCCATTTCCATCTGTTTTCCAGGATCTGCATGTGCACAAATTCTTCCATCATTGCCAGCTGATTCAGTCAGGCTCTAAAGAAGTTCCAGGGGAGCTCATTAAATATTTAAAGGTAAAGGAGCAGCATCTTTCTGCGAAAGGTTTGCTTTTCACGTCTTTCTGTTGCCACATTTTGATGTGGAAAAAAATCAAACTAACACTAAAATACTTTTGGCTGTGTATCCTCAGGAGAACACTTTCTGTTATGTACTTTTCCATCAAGCGGTTGTTTGGAAGCAGACATCAGAGTTGCTACAGCAGGAAGAAAATTATATAGCCAAGGATTTGACATCACATTTTTTAAAATCTCATGAAAATGTTTATTTCAGTTCCATAAATTGGTTTTTCAGGTCTTGTCTTTTCCTGCTGACTGCCCAATAAAGGTGGAAAATACAATGGGGAAAAGGGCCAGGAGAAACGGGATCACTTTTGCTTGGAATAAAATGTGAAATGGCTCCTGTGTCCATGGATGAAAGATTATCACAAGGGTCAGCTAAAGAGAAAAAGAAACATATTTGCTGCATGTTGCATAGGGAAGAGTCTTAAGGAAAACCTTATTTTATCAGATGTATAAGGAACCTAAGACTGTTTATTCCGTATGTGCTAGGACTGAAGTGCACATTCCTAGGACTTCGCTGATGATGGTTCTCTTCTATTAGTTGCTCCTTTAGTGAGGTAGCCACGGCACGTCTGAGGAATTTTGATGTCAAATGAAGCTTCTACGGGATTTCCCTTCAGACATATGCTATTACTTAATGGTATTCTCAGGAAACAAAAATGTTCATGTCTTTCAGAGAAAGAGGTAGTATGTTAAGAGATGAAATGTATATGGGTTTGGAATCATAAACTGAGTTTGGGTCCTAAACCTGTCACTAGCTCTGTGATTGATATTGAACCAAGTTACTTAACTTCTCTGTGCCTTTGTCTCCTCATCTCTCAAATGAGGATAATAATTATGCCCATCCAGTAGGGTGGTTGTTAGGATTAAACAACTGCCATAGAGTAATCATCCATTCATTCAACACTATGTTGAACGATTCCAGTGATACATGCATTGTTCTAAGTATTAGGGGATATAAGTGAAGAAAAGAAACAACATCCCTATTGTCAAGTAGCTTACTTTCTTGTGGGGGCAGATGGACAATAAACAAATAGATGAATAAACGTGGTATGTCAGGTGGTAGTGTTATGAAGAAAAACAGAACAGTGAGGGGGGAATAGGGAGTGATAAGGGGATCCTGCTTTAAAGTGGTCAGAGAGTATCTCTCTAGTAAGGGGACATTTGAGCAGAGAACTAAAGGAAATGAGGGAGCCAGCCATGTGGCTTTCCAGGGGAAGAGTTGGAACCGCAAGTATAAAGGCCCTGAGGAACTTACTTGGTGTGTTCAAGGAATGGCAATAATTCCAGTGTGACGGTGAACAGAGTGATAGGATGTTACTTTAGAAAGGTAGCTGGGGAGCTATAAGGCCTCATAATCCCTGGTAAGGGGTTTGAATTGTATTCCGAGTGAGACGGAAGCTTTGCAGGGAGGTGTGACATGATTTGACTTTGGTTTTAAAAGCATCATTCTGCCTACCGTATAGAAAATACACTGTTGAAAGGCAAGGGTGAAAGTGGGAAGACAGTCAATAAATGGTGGCTATTGCTATTAATTATCATTAAGAAGTATAATTGTCACCTAACTTTCAAGTCCTTTCCTCAGTAATGGCTAAGAGAACTTTAGTTATATATGTGAATGCTTTGTCTATTAAGGTCATTGGCTTTTTCAGTGGGGAAGCTTTGTAAAAATTGGAATGGAAGGGAACAGAACATCATTTTCATATACTGGTATTCTTAAAACGGAAAAAAAAAATGTATTCATGTTTATGTTTTTAAGGGTGTGGATTTTATATTTTTATTACCTACGCGTGCCCTCTAGTGGCAGTGAAATGCTATGTGATTACAGAGAGAGCCAAGCTCAGGTATGGAATGTTAGTATTGAAAGGGATTCTAGAGTTCTCTTTATACATGAGGAAACTGAAGCAGCACAAATAGATGTGACTTACCTGTCTTCATTCATCTGGTTAGTAGCAGAGCTGAGCTGAGCCTGTGACACGTGCCTCTTGATTCCTAGTCCCACATTCTTTCTACCAAGCCTTGGCTATCTATTGTCTCTACACATAACATTGTTTCATTAATTCATTGAACATCTGTTGTGGTCTTATGTGTTTAATATTTTCCTAAATGCAATGGGGCCTGCAGAGATTAACTTAGGGTCATTATCCATAGGGATCTTTCAACCTGAGTGGAGAGACAAGACACACATAAATTCAATGGCAATATGTGAAAGCAATACAAATACCTTTCCCAAACAATATGTGATTAAATGTCAAATGCATGATACAGCCTGTAAGTGCTAAGGTTTCAGTGAACCAAGGAACCACTGTAGTCTAGAAGGCTCCTTAGCTTTATCTTACTCTTTGGTTCATTAATTTATCATTTATTCAGTCATTCACCAAATGTTTATTGAACACCTACTATGGGCCAGACATTGTTCTGGGTCCTGGCGATATAATGCAGAGCAATTCAGACAACATACCTGCTCTAGTTGGGGGCAGACAGATAATAAACAAGTTATTTTAGATAGCAATGGATGCTATGAAGAAAATAGAACAGGTTAATGGGATCTAACATGACTGGTAGTGCATTCTAGATAGAGTTGTCAGGGAAGGCATGTGTGAAGAGATGACATTCAAGTTGAAAAGAAACCAATGAGAAAAAGACAGCCATACATAATAAAGCTGTGTAAAAGGGTGGCAGAATATTGCCGCAAGTGCAAACATCTTGAGATGGCACACTTTTAAAGGGCAGGAAAAAAAGGACGTTGTAGCTGGAGCACTGTGAGCAGTGAGGGGGTGGTGGCATGTGATGAGTTTGTAGAGATAGGCAGGGTCCGTGTAGGCATGGGAAGCCTTTGACAGTTCTTTTGTTGTTAGTGGTTTGGTGTGGTTTTAACAAGAGGAAATGACATTATCTTATTTGCATTTCAAAAAACACTCTGGCTGTTGTGTTGAGAATAAATTATAGAGGCTCAATACTGGTAGCAGGGAGATCAATTCTGCATGAAATGCCTCTCTTTTTTTTCTACCTGGCATTATCCTACTTATCCTTTAACCTTCCTCCTCTCTGAAGCCTTATCTGACATCCTCCACCCACTCGCAGACTTAATGGTTTCTCCCCTTGTGCATTATTTACATACCACTATTGTACTATATTTATGGTTTGTATGCAATGATTTAGTTCCATGTCATCTTCCACAGACTGAACTGCATAATGGTGGAAACCATGCCTTTCTGATGTGCTTTGCACATTAACAATTCATTGAGTACAATTTTGTTGGATGGTTAAGTGAATGGCCTCACTGAAGTGGAGGTTTGAATTTAACTTGGAAGGGTGGCTAGGATTTGGCAAAAAAACAAACAAAAAAAAAACTTTGAGTAAAGGCACAAACACATATATGTGATATATTCAAGGAGACGTGACTACATCAATTTGACCTTGTGAAGAATAGTGATGAGAGCTCAGGCTGAAAATGTGGGTTGGGTCTTAAGTAACTTAATCTCCTAGGTCACAGTTTTTCCACCTTCACACTACTGACATTTCAGGTAGGATAATTCTTTGTGTTGGAGCCTGCCATGTGCATTATGGTATGTTTAACAGAAGCACTGGCCTCTACCTGCCAGATGCCAGTGGCAACCTCCTGGCCTAAGCTGTGACAACTTAAAATGGCTTCAGACATTGTCACATGTCCCATGGGAGAACTGGAGCAAAATAACTTCTGGTTGACAACCACTGCCCTAGGTAACAGGGAGCAAACAAATCTCGGCAGGAGGTGGCCTAATGTCATCAGTATTTGAGAAAGATAAATTTGGAAGTGAGAGTTGGATGTATTTGGAGTAAAGAGAAACTATACAGAGACCTGCTAGAAAATTGTTATACTGTTTTGGTTATAGATAAGAGGTTCCAGAAAAGGGGTGATGGCAGTGAGGATGGAAGAGAAGGGAGCAAAAGGAAGGGACAATTTGAAGGATAGCCCATGAGTTCCTTGAGCTAGAGCTATTGCCTTATGCATCTAATTGAAGAGAAGCTGCACAGAAATCTCATAGGATGATTCGAACATTGATGATAGAGTCCTGAAAAGGGGTAGTGGGAATAAGGATGAAAAGATGGCGTGCAAAAGTAAGGGAGCTTGTGAAGGGTAAATTGTGAGCTCCTTAAGTTCAGACTTGTTTTGTCCATCTCTGTTTCCCTTAGTACTCACATTGAAGGAGAAGGTGCTCAGCCGGGTTGATTTGTTTCTTTTTGGGGGGTGACTGGTTGATTAAATGAGTGAATGGGGAGAGAAGAGGTATTTTTTTAAACAAATTTTGTTTTTTGTGTCATTTCTATGTATATATGAACACATTTTTTCCTTTATGTTAATAACAACACACCTATCTTTAGAGACAGTGTTAACACTTTGAAGAAATGTGATATGAAGATGTTAGAGTGGAACACTGCTTCAGTTCTGTAGATGGTGTAAAGCCAATTATATATAGAAGTGCTCTTCATTGAATCCCATTTAACTTCTCACTAGATTAACTGCTGCCTCACATTTCCTCCATAAAAATACTGAATGCTGGGGGCGAGTAGGCTAGTTTCCAATACCTCCAAACATGTCTGCTCTGCCCCAATGGAGTATTTATTTATTAAGAGTCTGGTGTCTTTATTCCCAAACTTATTTATCCCAGTAGTGCTTGTTATCTTAAGTAAAGCATTTTTGTTGTTGTTGCTTTGTTTTTTATTTTTACCAGGAGGTCCCGGGGATCGAACCCAGGTCCCTCCACATGGTAGACGGATGCCCAACTATTTGAGCCACATCCGTCCCCCTTAAGTAAAGCATTTAATTAAATATTAGATAAACTAAGAAAATCTGAGTGCAAAATGCAGGTGTGGATAAAGTAATTAACAAAGCAACGTCTCCTGTCCCATGACGCGCACATTCTAAGGAGCCTGTATCCTAGTGAATATATTTTTCATAACTTAATTTTTTTTGTTG
>JAQZBX010107787.1:0-10615 GCA_029593785.1 Cabassous unicinctus
AATATAATAAATATTAAGTATGCATTTGCTTCCAAAAAAAAAATGACTTCATGGGGTAGATTCTCATTAGCCAAAAGGCAATGATTCATGCCATACATCTCCATGCAGATTTTGCTCTTTTGGTATACTAAGACTGGGCAGAAGATCTTAGTATATAAAGTATATGTAGGATCTGGGTTTTGGAGGAACATAAGATATTAGATGAGCTATATCATTCCTTCCCTAACACCTAGGGGATGCTTCTCCTCTAATCTCTCAGCAAACTTTCTTGTCCGTAAAAGCAAGCAAAAGCATTAAAATCCAAATCATTTGCCTTGAATTTCAGAACCACAATTTCAGTTTGCTTTAGTGTGTTTAACTAAAACCCTCTGGGTTCATCTTGGTTGCACTGTAAAAAACAAAAAAAAAACAAAAAACAAAACCTTTGCTAAATGTGGTGAGAGGACCCAACTCTAAATTCTAACTTTGCCTTTGGGTAGCAAGTTGTTCTGTTTTACCTCTCCCCTCCTGTTTAAAGCAGGAATCGGTTTCACCTAGACATGTGTCAGCAAATAACAACTTCCAGAGTAACGTTGGAACAAAGAATTAGACTGATTCCAAGCCTCCTGGACTTGCCGCCCAAGCTTGGTAGGTTGACACTTCACTCCCTGGTCTGGAGGGTGGGCAAGTACTTGAAGACGTGCTGCTGTTGGTTCCTGCAGGGAGCTTGAAGCATCCCTATACTGAATCATAGGTTCAAGGGCTAGGGACCTGAAACAGTGGAAGACTCTGGAGACAGCTGGAATTATGCACCGTTCTGATGGTCAGAATTTGTGAATGGATCTATGGAAGAATTGTGCAATGAGAGTTCCCATGGATATAGTTGAATAAATGATTGTGGGTTTAAGGCAGAGCAAGAATAAAGGGCTATTGCAACAATATTGGGCTGCCATCAGTGGGCTTCTCTGGACTGCTGATATCTTGATAGGGACCTAACACAGTGTGTTCCTAGCACAGACTCTCAATTGTTTCCAATCTTCCCTCACTTCACCCCAAACATCTTTGTTTTTTATTCTTATTTAAATATTTCTTCATGTTGTTGGAGCTGCCCATGATCACCCACAATAATTCATTCTCCCTGCAGGAGCCAAAATAATCATTCAAAAATACCAATAGGGTCACAACATTCCCTTTTAGAACCTTTCAATGACTTTCTATTGATCCCATAATAAAGTCCAAACCCATTCACTCAGGAGCACAGCTTCCTTCTGGATCAGACCCTTGTTTTACCTCTTCTTTACTCGTACCCTGCCCTCACGCCATGTCTAATTGCGGACATGTTCTCTACGATGAATCTGTGTTTTTGCCTATTAAAGTCTTCCCTCTGAAATTCCCCCTTGCTACACAGCCTTTCAAACATGGCTCAAGCATCACCTCTTACTGGAAGTTCTGATACATGCTACAACTTGGACGAACCTTGAAAACAAGTAAAATAAGTCAGACACCAAAGGACAAATGTTGTATGATTACACTTACGTGAAATATGTAGAATAAGCAAATTCATAGAGACGCAAAGTAAATTCGTGGTTACCAGGGGCTGAGGGAAAGGGAATGGGAGCTAATGTGTAATAAAGAGTTTCCGTTTCAGGTGATGAAAAAAATTTTTAGTAATGGAAAGTGGTGATGGCAGCACTGCAGTGTAAAAGTAATTAATGCCAATGAATTGTCCACCTAAAAATGGTTAAAATGGGAGATTTTATGCCATGTGTTACCGCAATTTTAAAAATTGAGACCTAGGTGGAGCTTGTTTTAGGTTGGGTTCCCCAGATGTAGATCCTGAGGTGAGAGTTCTTGTCATTTAATAGTAGACCTTTGGGGATGAGAGAAACAGTAGGGGAGTGGAGAAGTGGAATTGGGAAAGGAAGGAAGCCAAGGAAGGCTGTGGCATCTGTCAAAGCCCCACGGAGACCTCTGTACTTCAGGGAGCTCTGGGCAAGTGGAGGTCACACCTCAGAGTTGTCTGCATCAGGGGCACAGGTTTGTACTCCTGGACTGTCAGTTCTCTCTCTCTCTCTCTCAGCAGCCTGGGGCAGCCCTCCAACAAGGAGCTGCAGATGCTGCTTTTGAGAGAGAACCACTTGGGGAGCAGGGATGTGCAAAAAACCCGAGGAGGAGGTGGGCAGGGCTCTAACGGCATCTGCTACAGAGCTCTAAAGCACCATTATTAAAACTGGGGTGACATCACCGAAATAGAGCGAGCAGAATTGGAAAGTAAGAAATGAGGGGAAGGAGGGCAGGTAGACTGTGGCTCTGCTTGAGCACCTTCTGTAAGTCACTGGCAGGCAGGCTCCCCTGGGGTTTTTCACCCTGGAGCTGGGAGTGAGAAAGCCTTTCCCCTCTGGTTGTGGAGTTGGGATGAGGTAAGCCTGGAGCTTCAGAGACAACCCCTATGTGGGTCGTTGAGAGAATGGAGGGGGCGCCAAGGAGAGTGGCAGATGAATGCTCTCGGGCTCAATTTGATCCTTTGAGTCCCTAGTGCCAGTGATTCCTCCCTTCTGCTATGGTTTGCACTCAGACCCCAATCGATTCTCCTCCACACTTTATTCTAGAAACGGTTGCTGTGCACCTGCCGCAGGCCTGGCACTGATCTAGTGGGGGCCATGGAGGCCTTGTTGGCACACTCGGTCTAGTGGGGAAGAATGGCAATTCAGGGACAAGTGCTACGAAGGGAAAAGCAAATCAGAGTATGGGGATGGAGAGTGAGGGGTGAGGAGGTTTTCTGGACTAGAACTCTCAAGGGAGGCCCTTCTGCAGGGGGACTTCCGAGCAAAGGCCTGAATGAAGGAGGGGGGCAGGCAAAGGCCTGGGCAGGAGTTGAAACTCTGTCATTCACAACCAAAGAATCTTGACAACTGCAATGACATCATTTTTCACGTGATTTTACTTGAGCGGACCTAGTGTTGCCCCAATGGCCTAGGGAAGTATGGCTCCTGTGCCCGGTCTTGCCAAGAAGGCTAGAAGTGAGAGCACTTACTTTGTACTTTCCCTAACTGGTCGGGGCTGTCGCTGATACGCTGCGGTGGAAAGACGGTGGCCTAAGAGATTTTCCCTTTAAGGTCATTTCAGTTATCAACACTGGAACCTTTCTTTCCTATTTGAGTCATAAAGCTAGTTTTTTAATCCATTTATGTGCCCTTTTCTAACATTAGACTTCATGTTCAAGGACGTGTTCTTTCTCTGTTTTGTTTTTGTTTTTGTTTAAATCAGGTTTGTTGAGGTAGCATTTGCATACAGTAAACACTTGACAAACATATACAGTCGTGTAGCTCCCACCACAACCAAGATACATAACATTTCCATCACCCCGAGGACGGGCTCGCGAGGACGCCTTATATCCCTTTTTCTCTCTTTGCCGAAGAGATGCGGCTGCTAAGGTACACAGACGTGGAAAATAAAGTTAATACTTAAAAACTGAATCCTTGCCTGGGGATTTGCACTAAAGTAGATAGACAAACTATTGTATAATAATGTTCACCAAGCATATGTTTTTATATTGAGTTGTTTCTTCTGGATACTAAACACAATAGTTAATATCTAAAAATAAGTCTTTACCTGGAAGTTTGAACTGTAGAGGAAGAACAAATCATATTATCTTATAATGTTCATTGACCATCTGTGTTTTAATAATAATCAAACTGCATCTTCTTGGCAAGCAACTACTATTTAGTTGAGGTGGGACATTCCTTCAGGAATAGTCTTTGTTATAGTTCATTGAAAGATGCTAGTTTAAAGATGGGATGCGGACAACCTTGTTCCTTCCATTATCCCCGTTCCCTCCTGCAGCATCCATCAGTGGCCTTCACTAGCTCTCCAGGGAGATCTTCACTTGTTTTCAAACATGCCAGGTGTCTTCTCTCTGGAGGAAAACTTCATTTAAGCTTCTCTTTGAAATTCAGCGTGGTTTCCAGTAGCTAACATTTGTTGGGTGCCACGCCAATTGCTAATTGCTTTATGGTAATTATCCCACTTAATTCTCACAAGTCCTATGATGCAGGTCATATTGAAGAAAACTATGATGGCCACATTCATAGAAAATCAATGCTATGTAATCCCAGCACTTCATCCTATTTGATTCTCATACCAATTCTCCTATATTAGCAATGAGGAAACTGAGGCATAGAGGGGGCAAGAGGGCATAGGAGGTTCCAGGCTCCTGGGGCATCCACCTCATGCCACCCTTGCAGGTTGATTGGTCTTGATCTTGTCTACAGCTCTGAGGCTCTGAGTTTGGCTAGGTTTCTACTTTATTCCCTGTGCCTGAGTCTCTTGGCTTTTGCTCAAGGAGTTTTGGGGGCCACAAATTACAGAAACCCCCTCAAACTCACTAAAATTTAAAAAGGGAAACTTATAAAGATAGAGGGTTATCTCACTGACCCCACAGTAGGAAGTACTGCTAGGCTTCTGATAGGATTGGCAGCAGGAATCCTTTGGCCTTTTCCTGGGACTACAAGTTCAGGTATCTGAGCCTGCAATCCTTTTGACTAGGATATCTTTAACATCCAGTGACTAGTGTTCCTCAGAGCTTTGCTTGCAAAGTGTGGTCCATGGGCCAGCAGCATCCGCCTCACCTGAGAGCTTATTAGCATGCAGAGTCTCAAGCCCCACCACAGGCCTACTGATGTAGTTTTCATTTTAACAAGATCCCCGGGTGATTCGTGTACATGTTAAACTCTGAGAAACACTGGCTTAGGGCACAATTTGGGAAAATGCTCATCTATAAAGCCCCCATCAAATCAGGAGATTTGAAAAATGCCTTTACAGTTTTTGAATCCCTGAATGAGAACATGAGCCAACTTGTTTGGCACATTCATAGAGAAGCCTCCAGTAGATGTGTCATGAGAATGTGAGCTCCCTGAAGCAGGGACCTCGTCTGCCTTGTTTACAGTCCTGTCCCTAGCAGCTAGAACAAGGCCTGGCACATGGTAGGTATTCAGTTGATACTTGTTAAAAAATGAAAGGAGAAAAAAGCATAAGAAAAAGGGCCACAGGACAAACGAATGCAATGTGGACTGTCACTACCTCCACAACTCATTTTCTAGTGCTTGACTTTACTCCCATAAAGGGCATCGTAAAGACTCACTGGATGCGAGTTATACTAGTTGGGGTGAGCTAACCGTGAAACAAATAGACCTGAAACTATATAACAACTCAAATACAATAGAAGTTGTATTTCTTGCTCACCTCCTAGTACTCTGTAGGAAAACAGATCCACAGGGTATCCTCCTCCACACAGTCATTTGGGACCCAGGCTGCTGGAGGCGCTGCCATCTTCAGCAGGTGGGTTCCAAGTTGCCCTGGAGGTAGTTTCATTCCAGCCAGCTGGAAGGGGGAAAGAGATTGAAGGAGAACATAGGACATTTTTGTGGACTGGGCATGGAAGTAACAGACTACTTCCTGTGGTAGCCAGCCTTCAAGATGGCCCCAGTGCTGCCTGCCTCCTGGTATTCACATCCAGGCATAACCCTCTCTTACACTGGATAGGGCTGACCTGGGTAACAAATAAGATAGGACAGAAATGACAGTGTGTGACATCCAGGACTGAGTCTTACTCTCTTAACCCACTCACTGAGGAAAAGCCAGCTGCTATATCACAAGGACACTCAAGCAGTCCTATGGAGAAGCCCACAAGGCAAGAAACTAAGGCCTCCTGAAACTGAGGCTTCCTGCCCACAGCCATTTGAGACAGCCATCTTGGAAGTGAGTCCTCCAGTCTTAGACAAGCCTTCTGCTGACCGTGGCCCCAGCCCACACCTTGACTGCAACCTCAGGAGAGACCCTGAGCCAAAGGCACCTAATTAATCTGCTTCTGAATTCCTGAACCTCAAACTGTAAGATAAAAATGTTTGTTGTTTTATGCCACTAAGACTTGGGGTAATTTGTTATGTAGCAATAGATAACAGATGTTTCCCTCACTCACATTCCACTGGCTCAAAATCAGTCACATGGTCACCCATAACTAAAGAAGGCTGGCGAATATCTCTCCCAGAAAGAAAACTGATTCTCCTCATTGGGTGGCAGACTCTTCCACAAAGTAGACAGATAGATAAGAATAAAATCAAGCAGAAGTATAATTGAGAACCTGGGTACAAAGCATGGAGTTACTGGACACACTCTGCCCTTCTCTCCATCTCTGCAAAGTCCACCCACCCTAAACAGCCATCTCCAGTCCTGCCTCCTTCACGGAATCTTTTCTGGGCACATCAGGCCATGGCCTTCTCTCTCTCCCCTGAACTCCTCTAGCCTTTCTTGGCTCGATCACCGCAATAAATGCCACTACTTCAGAGGCACGATTTGGTACTCAATCATGTATTGCCTTGTGATAGCTCTTGTATTGCTGTCTAGGACGATTATTTAACTTTTGATGTCTATATATCTTGTCTTCCCAATTATATTTAAGGTCCTGGAGGGCAAAAACCAGTGGAGGTGGAAGACACATGATTTGTGACCACTTTAGCTCAATAATCTGTATAGTGATTCATTGAAACCACCAAATCTGGTTTTAATGGGTGTCGAATTTTAATAGGAATTCAGTTCCTTCCCTAGATCACTAAACATAGGATCACAGCCATGTATTTAGAATTAAGTTTGCTAACCATTAGATCATATTCTTAGTGGTATCTAGCACAAGGGTAGTCAATGAATATTATTTGAAGGTAATTTTAAAAACAGCTGCAAATGAGAAACTTGATTAAATTTTGTGCAAAAGATGCATAATGCAATTTAGAAAAAAATTGCAGTGAAAATATTTTTCATCTAGATTGATCTTGACACCACTTTGTCACCTGTGGTTTAGCAAACCCTAGTCAACTTTACATTTTAACCACCTCTTCTTGGTTTTATAAGTGCAACCATCTGATTGTCAGCAAATGTTATTTCATTTATTCTCATTAACAGCCTCTCTTCATGATATATGTTGGTCATTTAAAATAATTACAGGGCTTTATGTTCACCTTCCATTTGTATCTTAGCTTGATGTTAAAAGCAAATGACTCAAGGCCACAGATATTGCCTTATAATAAATTTATGAAACGTTTATCAAGCATGTGCACTGTTCTTTGTCAAGCATCTCGTAGCTAAACATAGTGAGCAGGCCGTTTAAAGTAACAACATTCTCATGGTAGAAGATTTTAAGAGTGATCACAAAATGCAGCTCCTTGAAAAGGCCAAAATAAAAAAAAAAAAGTCACCCTGTGATCAATTGCTTCTACTGACAAATATCTCGGTAACAACTTTTATATTTTCTGTTCTAAAAAAAAAAAAGCTTTCATATATGTTGTTTTAAGACCTTTGAAATATTACAGTAATGCACATTGGTTGAACTCATGAAATATGTAGTCTAACTGGCTGTTCAAATCTTTGAAATAATTGTTCACACTATATTTATGGATTGTTCCAGAAAACTCAGGAATTTAGATTTTAAAATGCTGGGACTTGCAATGTGAGAAAAAAAATGTAACTCTGAGCTTTTCCCCAAAGGTGAATGTTCTAATCCTACTTACATCATTATATGTTTGCTGAATTAAATTATGGAATTGATTTGTTTTACAGATTCCGTAGAAATTGAGATGGCTTTGAGCATTGGGCATATTTACTGAGAGTGCAAAGATCATTGGTTAAAAGAAAAGGTTCTTTGTGTTATGTCTTCACGTGTTCAGGTCCCAAAGTCCCCAAAGCAATATCAGCTACGTATGCCACACTCTGATCTTGTAAATAAAACATGACAACCTGAAGGTCAGAAACTGTTTTTCCAGGGTTCTCTGACTGCTAAAAGTAGGATCCACGATTAACACACATCATCTGTACAATTGTGTCTTTTACTCTGATGAATCACTGCAGTTCAATGTATAATCAGATCTCCTATGTTCCATTCCAGAGAACTTTTTAAAATATGCCTAAAGATTCTTACCAGTTCTAGCTGTTAAAAACAAAAAGGTGCTTCAAATACCACAGCCTTTGTTGATCTGTTAATAACTTGTAAATTTACCATGATTGCATCATTAAAGGTTCAGAGAGACAAGAAAGCTGGTTAGAAGAGAGTACTATGAAAATATACACACTACCACCAAAACAAAAGGGAAGAAAACAAATGACGACCACCATGCAAAATAAAAATATACTGCTATCATTCACAAGAGACAAAAAATAAACGATGGACTGCTCTCAGGAAAATATTTATCTATTTTGAAATAATGCTGTGATCCTGGATCAAAACTGATTCTGTATTAATTAAACAGCAAATTATTTTTTTAAAGTCATAACATCATACAAATGGAAGGCAGTCACGGAAGGCTTACAGAGGAAGGGATCCCCTAGACCAGAAGGGGCTGAAGGTGAGCAGGGACTTAAGAAGGGGGCCTTTGCAGCTGCTGGATAATGCCCTGGAATGGTTTCAGGCGCTAGAAACCAGAGCAAATAAGACCCTTAAAACGAAAGGGATCTGACTGCTTACTTTCAAGGATAACAGGGAAGTGGGAAGCTGAAGAGACCACATGCAGCCCCTCAACCAGTTTGGGAGAGACCCTTCAAGAAGGTGCTCGCTTTGTAAAGGAAAGGAACACCTGTCTTAGTCTCCTGGGGCTGCGGGAACAAATGACCACAAACTGGGTGGCTTGAAACAACAGACATCTATTGTCTTCACAGTTGTGGAGGCCAGAGGTCTGAAACCAAGGCTCGGCAGGGCCACACTTCCTCTAAGGCTCTAGGGGAGAATCTTTCCTCGCCTCTTCCAGCTCCTGGTGGTGGCCGGCAATCCTTGGCGTGCTGGGGCTCACCGCTACATCACTGCGGTCTCTGCCTCCATAGTCACGTGGTCTTCTCCTCTACGTCTCTGTTCTTATAAGGACACCAGTCATATTGGAGTAAGGGGCCACCCTACCCCAGTATGGCCTCACCTTAGCTAATTCCATTTGCAATGGCCCTCTTTCCAAATGAGGTTACATTCTGAGGTGCTTGGGGTTAGGAATTCAACAGCTCTTTTGGGGGGATGCAATTCAACCCACAACAACACCTTATGAAAAGAAGGAGGTGGTGATGCGTAGAGTCCTTTAGAAGCAGCCTTGAGGTAGAGCTAGTGTTTGATTCATAACCTTGCTGGGCATCTCTGTAACTGGAGAAGAACCACCCCAGAGCTTGCTGAGTCTCAGCGGCCTCTGGATGAGCCATCGTCCTCTGCCCCAGCCTGAATCGCACCGTCTCCCTGCCAGAAGAGCAAGTCAGCCAATAGCTCTGGAATTATGTGGGAAGGGGAGTGCTCGGTGCTGTCTTTCAATGGTGTGCACCTATTTAGAACAATCTGAGATAGCTTTTCATTCAGAAATAGCCTGTGATTTTTCTCACATAACTAGGGGCCACTTAGCTCGGGTTGCAAATAATCATTTGAAATCACCGAATTCTATGTTAGTTGAACAGCAAAGGGCTTTATTTATGGACATTGAAATCATTTGTTGGAATATAAGAAATTAGAGAAGTAAATATGCAGTATGTATTCCAGGCAGACTCAAGATAAAAATAAAACTCCTTTTAAAAACTTAAGGGAAACACAATGACACATTCAAGGCATTTAACAAATAGCTGTTTGAGTCAGGATATTCAAGTGTTATTAAAAAATTTTTTTAACTTAAGGCTCTCATGATTCTATTTGAGTTTGCATAAAGCCATTATTTATCTATTCTGAAATATACCGAGCCTCCCATAGAGAACCAATTTACCGACCTAATTTGCCTGCAGTATGTCAGCATGGCTGTACTTTGTATTATCACATCTGCGACTAAATCAGTCAATAGAAAGACTTATGTGTCTAGCAGTACCCGTTGTTTTTCTTTGAAGAATAAAAACTGTTCCTATCAGGGACAGAAGCCTTGTATCACCATGTGGCTTAATATGCACTAAGATAGAATTTAATTAATATTGTCTTAATTCTCATGTTTGCTTCTCAAACTATTGTCACCAATGACTTTATAAAATACAACAAAAATAAGATATTAGAAAAGATATTAAAAAGCATATGATGGGAAGCGGCTGTGGCTCAAGCATTTGGGTGCCTGCCTACCACATGGGGGGTCCCGGGTTCAGTTCCCAATGCCTCCTAGAGAAGACGAGGAAGACAGCAAGCTGACCTGATGGGCTGGCACGGCAAGCTGATGCAACAAGGAGACACAAAGAGGAAACACAATGAGAGACACAGTGGAGCAGGGAGCAGAGGTGGCTCAGGCGATTGAGCGCCTCTCTCCCACATGGGAGGTCACAGGTTCGGTTCCCAGTGCCTCTTAAAGAGATGACGAGCAGACACAGAGCACACAGCGAATGGACACAGAGAGCAGACAGCGAGCACAAATAGTGGGGGGTGGGCAGGGGAGAAATAAATAAAATGAATCTTTAAAAAAAAAACATGAAATGCAAGCCCACTGACAATACAATGTCACAGTAATGTCAAATTGCTATAGAAATTTCTGCACACTTATTCTCAATCCCTGTGCTTATCTCATCACAGACCAGTAACAAACAGTTTGTGGGTTGCCACTGGTCCATGGACCACACTCTGAGTAGCCCTGGTATAAGTTGCATCCACTGCGAAGAG
>JAQZBX010107788.1:0-10610 GCA_029593785.1 Cabassous unicinctus
CATTCTAACAATTTATGGTACAGCTGGAACAGTTTAAGATAAAAGATTGTATTTTAGTGTCTAGAGGAAGGTGCCTTACCTCAGATCCCACCTGTAGTCAGCCAAATCATAAATGGGTCAAGTTGCAATAGATAGTGACACAGAGGACTGCGATGAACTGGAATGTGTGCTCTGTCTAAAGAGTGTCCCCCTACTTGTATCCAAATGTTTGTTGACATGGCTGAACACAGTTCAGTATTACAGGATATTCCATTTTTCCAAATATTTTTGTGAAATTATTTAACAACTAGTTCTAAAATATAAATACCCTTGGGTGTGCCAAAACATATTTGCCAGGTAAAACTAATCAAGGGCCATTTTTGAGCCATGGAAAACCAGTTGCTGCCTTTGATTATCGACCATATTTTCTCAGAAGCCCTTTCCCACTCCTTGTCTATTTTGCCATTTTCTATGTTCTTTACATATTTATATATTCATATAAGATATATAATACATATTAAATCTTATATGAATATGTAAATAATATATTGTTCCTCATCACAGCTGTAACCTTTTGTTTCCCTCTGCTTTAAGAGTCATAGAAAATCTGTCACTGAAAGATTACAAAATAAAAGGATGATCCAAGCCAGACCAAAACCAAACTCGGGTAAAAAGGCACAGTGGTAAATAATAAAAGCCACAGCACAGAAAAATACCCTTTTCCTTAGATCCCAAATAACAAGACACTTTTGGTCAAGTTAAAGATGGCAAGAATTGTTAGGAATTGGCTAAATTATCAGACCTAGTTGTTGTGATAGAATTAATACACTCTCTTAGCTTGTGATGATCATGTAAACTGAAAATAAATGCAGAATTAGAACAAAATAAAATTATATTCTTTTAAGGATCTAAGGAGCATTATGGAGCAGAGAACTGAGTTCTGAGTGGGGTGCAGAGAGGAAAGGTAGGAGGAGGAAGCCCTGCCAGGGAGGGCACCTGAAGCAGACCAGCTGTGCTTTTATATGTTTTATATAGTTTCTGTGTTGTTGTTCTTCATAAAATTTGTTTTGAGGTAATGGAATGGTTTCTACTGCTAAATGTCAATAGATTGGTAAATGCTTTGCCTGCTGTTGTATTGGGCCACAAAGTAGGCCACCGTATGAACTTGTTATCAATAAAAGTGGAAATTAATGAAACAGTTTAAAAGAAAATATAATACCCATGCACCCAATTGCTCCAAATAACAATAGGCTTAAAGTGAATTATCAGAATTACAATTATAGCCTGTTTTGAAAAGAAATGAGAAGACTGTACATCAAAATCTATTAGTTACAGTTAGAACAATAATGAGAGGCAAGTTTTCTCATGCTGTTCTGCATCTGATCATCCCCAGAACACAGAAAATGATTTGAGTCACTGTTTTCTTAATTCTCTCAAGGGTGGTGCATAACAAGCACTATTCTAGATGCATTGAAAAGAAGTTAATTTATTACATACACTGTATGCCTTAGGGCATTAGAACTTAATTCGCTTAGTGAACCCTGGTTGAGCAAGGCAAACATGCCTTGTTATTGAAATGATGATCCCTGGTGTTGATGAGGATATGGATAGTTGAGCACTCTCATATGCCACTGGTGAGAGTATGAATTGAAACTACCTACCCAGAAAGTAGTTTGTTGATCTGTTTTCAGAACCTTAAATAAAATTAAAGTTATACCCTTTGCCTGATGTCAGTTTTTATAATTGATAACAACGAAAAAAATTTAGAAAAGTATTTGTGCACACAGACCTGATAAAATTAGTGTTTTAAGTTTTTACTATGGAAATTACCAAATTTATTGAAAACAGAGATAAGCATCTATGTTTTTACCACCCAGCTCAACAATTCTCAATATTCTGCCAATATTGTTTCTTTATTCCCCTGCCCTATGTATGTTTAATTTTTTTCCTAGAGTATCTTAAAGCAAATTTCAGATAACATAGCAATGAATCATTATTATGCATCTCCTACTGATACAGACTTTTTTTAAAACACATAATCACGATGCTATTATCATACTTAGGAAAATGAACAGTAATTTCTTTATATTCCGTCTAGATTCAGATTTCCCAGATGTGCCATTATCGATATGCAGCTAGGTTCATTTATTTCAGTTTGTTTCAATTTGGGGGGATTTTTTTAGCTTATAAAATATTCTAATTTTATAAATTGTTTACCTGGTTCTAAAGTCAAATATAACAATGTGCAGTCCTCGAAGGTTCTGTGTTTTTCCTCCTCATATAGGTAACCATTTCATTTTTGATTTACAATTTCATGCTTTTTGAAATCACAACCAACCACATATATTTATTTATCACCTCCTTATATAAAAAGTATCAATGAAAACACTATCCTGCAGTAAAGAAACATGTTTAATTCCATTTAAAATTACATTTGCTATACTTTTGTGATCATGGAGCCCTTTTCTTCTATTTATGTTGAAGGGACACTTTAGAAAGTAAAGCTCTAGATTATTTTACTTATTACCCAATTTCCAGGAAGGTCCATATCACTTGAACTAGCACTATTGTTCTTTAAATAATGAGGTATTAGGATTCTGTTGGTTCTAAAGTTAGTGTCTCTCTGCCATACTCTAGCAAAGTGTTCTTGAAAAGCACATCTAACCTAATTTGTTTTAACAGTGGTTTCATCTCAAAAATAGTGCTGAGAACTTAATAAACTCATTCCTGGGTTGCCAGTTGCCAGCAAAAGTTGAAGAAAGATAACTCCCAGGTACTTACCTGAGGGAAAGGATTATCTGAACGGGTAGAAAAAAAGATAAAAATACACAAAAGTATGTGTCAGAAAGGACTGTCCTCCATCCTCAAAGACTCCATGGATCTCCCATAATCCTGGGTAAGGGCAAAGCCATAAGAAATTCCAGTCCTGACATTTATGAATTCTTGGGCACAGAGTGGATGTTTCCATGACATGGGAGAAGTCTCCAGACTTCCATCTTGACAAACATTATGATTCTCCATAAACTCTGCATGATGTCAAGCTTGAAATGAAACAAATAACATTGTGTGGTGAGAAAGGGTGTTTATGTGCTTCAAAGAGGTGATGTTTTAAATATTTAACACCTGCTATGGAATTGACATCTGACATACATACTGGTACTGACCTTTTATCGGCCTGCCTTCTGCCTTCCTCAGGGGTGTGCCTTACTGTGTGGTAAGGCCTGGGTGTGGCGGGGGCTAACCCAACTGGGAATCCTGCTCTTTAGCACATTGGCATCTGTGTAAAAGGTGTAAGATCTATGTCTTAAGGTGGAACCATTTCAATCATGCATAAGGAAAATTTATATTAAACTCAAAAACTCTACAGGAATGAGGTGGCTTAGAGGTGATGAAGAGAAATACCCTCTGCTGGGAATTAAAGAGATTGAGAAAATCTGAGGGAGGATGACATTTAAGAATTTTATGTGAGGGTTATTTCATTAGAAAAAGAAAGGTTGTTGGGTATGAGATAAAATACAGAGTTTGTGAGCCTGTTGCGGTGACCTTAGGTAATGTTTGATCTCCTGTGCCAAATGTGCATTTGCAGTTCTATTAAACTCCGCATCACACATCTTTTCTTTCCAATATCTCATTTTAAATTTTGCCTACTGGTTGTGAGTCCAAGGATAAATAGAATCTTTTGCATTACCAAATATAGTGAATTTGAATCTGCTGAATAATAAAATATCTATTAAAATATTTGCTTTAGAAATATTTCCAGATATCCTAATTTGATAAACACGAAATGTCTTAGATAATGTTATATGATAATTTATGCAAGCAGGAAGCATTCTTAAAATCTTATCAAAACTAGAAAAATAAATACACATTTTTCTGGGATACATAATCCTTGGATCTAACAATGTGTAGTTTAAGGCAGGGAAGATGAGTTAATGTTAACATTCAAACCTTCAAGTTTTTATTTTATTTATTTATTTTTGTTCTCAGTGGCTCATACTTTTGAACCAAGCAATCTCTTGGTGAGAATATTACAGAAAATGTTATCTGTAGACATAATAACAACCTATTAAATAATGGTATTAATATATGTTATATTTATGCTTTCTCTTTATGTTCAGATTGTCAGTTCTTGTTCCTTGTCATTGATTGATACGTTCAAAATTCCTTAACATCTCAGATCTGTTCTGTTATCTGTATCTCACTACTCGTCCACCCTGGCTTACAACCCTCAGCAATCCCAAATCATAATCCTAAATTTCATGTAAGTAATAAATGCTTTGAAGGATTATTAGTATTTTCCATGTCAGAATTTCCTTGATCTAGAATATTGTGTGATAGTTTATAAATCTACTTTGATCTAGAAAATCACTATGGATAGGAAAGAACACCTGAGCACACTGTTTTAACTAGGCTAGTTGTTTCTAAAGTGTAGTGCCTGGACAAGCTGCATCAGTATCTCCTGGGAACTTGTTAGAAATGCAAATTAGGTCACCAGCGTATCTCCTGAGTCGGAAACTGGGGTTGGGGCCCACCAATCTGTGTTGTAACAAGTCCAAGTGATTTTGAGATGAGCTAAAATTTGAACACCACTGAACTAAAGAACTCCCAAAATCTTAGTTCTTTGCTTTATAGAGAAGCAAATAATTGTCACTTTTGGTGAGGGGATATGTTTGGTCCTATTGAGGCCTACTTGGGTATACCAACATTTATAGTAAGTGCTGAATTAAAATTAATTCTACTGCATGTACTAGAAGGCTCAGGGAAGAAGTCATAATATTAAAATGAAAACATTTGAATAATCTGTTTTAAAAATATTTTCTTTGAATTTACTCTGACCTGGCTCAGAACCATTTATTCCTGTTATAAGAACGTAGTTTATTTTCAGTTATAAAGTTATGTCACTTACTTCTCAAGGCAAAATTTTCCTCTAAAATGTGTCTTTGAACTTTTTATTATTTTATCTTTTGAGTTTTTTCCAAATCAAAAGTTTTATTTTAAAAACAGAACTATTCAATTTTGTTTAAAAATTTTATACCAATATTTGTTTAATTCTTATTTAGTTTTAACTGTGTGCTTCCACAAGTTGTTCGTGCATTCATTTTTGGATATACCTCAATGATAACTTTTCCTTTCTTAATTAAGTGTTTAATGTTTAATTTATAAGAATAAATACAAATACAGCAATTTTTCTGATTATTTTGTTTCTGAACCTTCAACTGTGTGTTATGGAGAAAAGCTCATCTTCTTATTAGCCATTTTGAGAAGCCCATTTTAAGGAATATCTGTTTTTATTGGAAAGAACCTTTCTTGTGCCTGTAGTACGCTAGAAGTGGTTATTTTGGTAGGTGCCCATGTTTCCAATGGAAAGAAGAAGCAACACTGTTTAATAAAGGAAGAAGAGGAAAGAGAATTTGAAGCTGAACATTGAATGGGGAAAGCATCAAGGAGAGGAGGAACCCTGGTAGTGGTGTGACTGTAGGGAAAAGGGGTGAAGAGAATTGTCTCATGCAAAAATATTAAGTTGTTCTCGTGCCCATATGCCTTGCAAACCTTCCTCTCTTCCCCTATGAAATCTTTGGTATATTCTACATTGTTTATGATGGTTGGTAGAGTGGATAATGTTTTTGAGGGGGGCAAAAATGAAGATGTTCTGAATCTTGCTATTAAATTTGGAGTTAGGTGAGAAAAAACTACCTGCAGTGGAAGGCAATAGCTGGGTTTCCATCAGAAGGGGAGTTGTGGTAAAATGAATCTCTTACAGATGACAAAGAAAAAAAGCATTTTCACAATGTAGAATTACAAATAATCCATGTGCTGCTTAAGGAGTTTTAGACATAAAAGAAAAATGTAATACAATAAAGGTATTTAAGACAAAAGAAAAATGTAATATAATATAGTAAAAGTATTTTTCTTTAATTTACAGCCATATATATACTTTACTTGTCTAAGTAGATTTTAAAACTCAAGTTAAGTGACTGCAAACTAGTCAACTGCAAAATCACATTTATTTTCACATTGCTGAAAACAGCTCTTTTAAATAAATCTGCATATGTAAACTTCCCATTTGAAGTTTAGCTTTCAAAATAACAATGTGTTATTATATTTATCTATTTTTAGTGGGGACTGCATTATAAACTTTACTTTTCATTTTAATGTAACTATTCAATTTAACTTTGCTGTGGTAGGACTGTCATTTTGTACACCAGTTTCAAGTTTGGCATTGAACAGACCTCACATTAGGCACTCAATACATAGTTAATGAGTGAATGAATGAACTAATGAACTGTACCTTTTATTTTCTGATCTTACTAACCAGGAAAAGATCTGCTGCATGTCATTTAAATTTATTAATTGTTTTAACTGATTAACTTAAAAAGAGATTCAGTGCATATATAAAGTGTTAAAACATTCAGATATTGCTATTTTGAACTTTTTTTTTTTTTTTAAGCTAATTATGGACTAAACTCTTTGCTTTGGTAAAGGAATGCCACACCCATATAGAGGTGAGATGTAATTGAGGACTTAGGGGCGGGGAAGTATAATAAGCCAGAGTCTGTTGGGCATGCTTCTGAAGATAAACCACCTTTAGGCATTTTTAGGTTGTTTTTATGATAGACAATGTTTAGAAGGACCTTTATATAAATATTGTTCCTTGCCTCCACCCTATCTCCAATATTTTTACCTGGTAAGAGTGAGATCCTTAAGAGCTGATGAGTGAAATAATTGATATATATACAAAGAGGAGAGCAAGGTGTAAAACAGCTTCCAGATGGCCCTTTTCTCCTTGGATGAGAATGTAGTGTCATAGCACTGCAGTGTGTACTACAGGACTGTTTAATTTTTTTTCCATACCAGGAAATATTTTAGCAATAAACAAATAGAAAATAATATAATCATCCATGTGCATACTACCCACCTTAAGATTAAATATTACTGATATTCTTAAAGCTTCCTATATTCTCATTTCCTTTACCCAGAGGGAATCATCATAGGATATGATGTTAATATTCCCATTTCTGTTTTAATATTTTTACTACATACACATGTATCCATGAATGTTATATAATACTGTTTTGCATATTTACATATAAATAGTATTCTTCTGTACTGTTTTAAAATGAACTTTTAGTTTCACATGTTTGTATACATTGATGTAGTTACTCTAATTCATTTATTTTATGCTACTGTAGAGCATCCCATTGTTTAATTATACCACAATGTATTTATCCATTTTGTGCTGAGTTAAATGTTGATAGCTCCCAGGTTTTTGCTTTTGCAAACAATTCCTCACTGAACATTCCCCCCCCCCCCCTTGGGCACATTTGCGAGAATTTCTCTGGTTATTACCTGGAGGTAGATTTACTGGGCCATTGGGTAACACATCTTCAACTTAATTATAATGCTAATTTGTTTTACCAATTTATGCCCTCAGCAGCAGTGTCGTTTTACATCCTTGTTGACTACTTGGTACTCTCAAACTTCTAAGTTTTGCCCATACAGTCTGTGTGAAATGGCAGCTCACTGTTGTTTTAAAGTATGCTTCCCTGTTATGAGTAAACTAGAGCATCATTACATGTTTATTGGCCATTCAAGTGTTCTTTCCTTTATATATATGTATATTCTTTACCCATTTTTCTATTGGCTTGTTTTCTTTTTCTCATTGACTTATAGATGCTCTTCATATATTCTGGATGCTCTCTCTTTCTTTGTATATTCATTTAAATATTTCTCCCAGGGTGCTTGTCTTTTCATTTAACTATCTATCATCTCTATCTATCTCTAGCTATCATCTTTTTCTATCTACCTATCAACATATCTATTTATCAATTGATGGTTCCATCTCTATCATCTGTATCTCTGTTTATCGTCTGTCTTATCTATCTCTCTTCTATCTGTCTCTCCTCTGTCTATCTTCTATCTATATATCAAGATAATTTTATAATTTTAGTGTGGTCAAATTTATCTGCCTTTTCCTTAATGTTTTGTATCTTGTTTAAATACCTTTTAAACTTCCAGAACATAAATATATTCCTTTGTATTTTTTTTAAGCATTTTAAAGTTTTGTCTATCATATTTAAACATTAATCCATGTTCAGATGATTTTTGGGCATGTTATATGTAGAGATCCATTTTTCATAGGATAACCAATTTTATCAGCACGACTTATTAAATACTGTGTCCTTTATCCACTAAATTTTAATGTCACCACTATTCTATATTAACTTTTCATGTGTGCATGGGTCTGCGGCTGTTTATTTTGGCATTCTTCCAGGATCTGCAGTCCACCTTTCCTTTGCCCCCTGTAATTTTTTAACTTTCAGCCATTCCTGCCTGAGGCATGTTGCAAGATTTTAACTCAGTTTCTTTTATGCTTGGTGAATTTAGGCAAATTTAATGTGGTTTTTATTATTTTTAATTGTTTTGTCTACTATTACATCTATCTTATATAATTGCCTAGAATATATTCCTATATCTGTTTCTTCAATGATGGTTTTTTTTTTTTAAACACCCATCATTTTATTCTACATTGTATCATTGGTAGAAATTTAGAGTTGAAAGTAGAATTGAAGATGATGTAATCTTTATTTAATTTTCGGGTGCAAAAAGTAAACTTTCAAATACATTTCATAAATAAAGAAAAAATAATGTGCTTGGGGAAAAAATAATACACCCTCATGTAAACTATGGACTACAGTTAAAAGTATAATTATAATACTCTTTCATCAAGTGTAATAAAGATACCACCCTAATGCAAGTGATAATGGAGCGCGGAGGTATATGGGAACTCTGTTTCTTCTGCATGATTTTTGTGTAAATTGACAGCATCTCTAATAAAAAATATTAAAAGGATAACCTGCTGTATTAGCCAAAGGGGTGCTAATGTGAAATACCAGAAATGGGTTGGTCTTTATAAAGGATATTTATTTGGGGTAGAAGTCCACAGATACCAGGCCATAAAGCGTTATGTTTCTTCTCTCACCACAGTCCACGTGTTGGAGCAAGACAGCTGCCGGCGTTTGCCAGGGTTCAGTCTTCTGGGGTTCCTCTCTTCCCGGGGCTGGGGCCTGCGTTTCTCTCCGGGCTTAGCTACTGTTTCCTCCACAAGGTCAGCTGTAGACGATCAAGTGAACAGCTTGCTTCTCTTCTCCTGGGGCCTTCTTTCCAACATCAAAACTGCTTCTCAAAAGACTGCTTCTCAAAAACTGTTCTTTGCCTTGCCTTTTATATTCGATTTCCCACCCATCAAGGGGTGGGGCTCAACGCTCTACTGAAGTGGCCCAGTCAACGCCCTGATCATAACTTAATCATGCCCAGATTAACATATCAGTTTACAAGCATGATCCAATTATATTTTTGGAATTCATAATTACATCAAATTGGCCAACGGTTACACCTGCTTTAACTAAATGGCTAGGATAGCATTTTGATTCATACCTTTGAAAACAATATATTTTAGACACTTTGATTTTATGAAAGTAGACAGTATATCATGCATTGCTTGAAATTCTTGAAATATTTGTTCCATCATGTTCTTGTTCACTGATCTTTTGTATTTTTTAGGTGGTTGGAATCCATTTTTGTACCCATATAAAAAACTGGATTATGGAAAATGGGAGCTGTATATCCCCCCAAAGCAGAATAAATCTTCTCTGGTACCTCATGGATCTAAATTAAAGGTATTTTCCTCCCATCTCTTTTTATTTGTACTTACTGTTTTTTCTTTCTTTTTTTAATCCTGGTTGCAAAGTTTGATTTAAAATACTAGAATGTACAACTGGTACATGAAAATTGTGGGAGAGACTGTCTAAATGTTTACATAGAGGAAAATTTAATAGGGAATCACCATTAGATTAGCTTAGAACTGTTTGGCTAGTGAAGTATCACACCTATTAGTTGTATTATTACCATGAGTTTGGAAACTTTATATAAGGAATGACTGAGTAATTGCAAAAATTTAGCTTGGAAAACAGAAAGCTTAGTAGGAAATGAGATCTGTCTTCAAATCAGCAAATTCAGAGAGATTTTTACCTTTAGAGAGAGTTTTGATAAAATTGATTTTATGACAAGTGTCATGAATGTGGAATGGATACCGTCTTGGAAATCTGTGTGATTTTTGGTTCTTCCCTTTTCTGATTTCTCATATGGGGGCTCTTGTCCCTCTGGTTCTACCGTGGGAGCTTGCTTGTTATAGGAAGGCTGAAAATGCTTCATATTCTCTCCAGTTTGACTGATCTTGTGTATCTGCACTTAGGGTCTGGAGAAACAGGGAGAGCCTGCCTTTCCTGTCTCCTCCAGGGATGCTGGAGGGATGGGTCCCTGAGTCTAGATTACAGATTTAATTGTAAAAGATGCTATTTAAATCTTTTAACATTTTCTTGATGTTAACTCATGCTTATATAATTATATAATATTTTCATGGCCCTTTTCTTTCTTTAGATGTGTTATAGAATTCATTGCATTTGCCATGAGAAATCTGGTGACTGAATTTTACACTTTTATTGGTATTTGTTATTTAACAATATTAACTCAGAGTTAAAGTATATTTAAAATCAAAATGCATAGTATGTTTATTTGTTTTTTTTCACAAATAACAAAATTATAAGTGTATATGAAATTTGCTGAAATGTTGC
>JAQZBX010107789.1:0-10612 GCA_029593785.1 Cabassous unicinctus
GGCTGCACATCGTCACCGCAAAGGGGATGAAGTCCGTGCTCAGCAGGTGTCTCCGTGGCCTCTTTAAACAGGATTGGGATGTGCAAATGCAATTTTATATATACCCAGCAAGGAAAAGTAACCTGAGCCAACAATCAGAACACACAGACCACCAATCATGAGTATACTTATGGCAGGGGTTCTTGACCTTTTTCCTTCCACGGACCTCTTTGCCAGGCAGGTGAAAACCATGGACCCCTTACTAAGTCCACTCTATACTGTGTATTATTTAATAAATATATCACACCTGCACCAACACGTCCCCACAAGAATGTTTTTTCAAAATTTCAATTCAAGCTCATGGATCTTTTGTTAAGAACCCCTGCCTTACGGGGACAAGACAGAATGTTTTAAATTAGGACTGTCTCAAACAACAACAACAAAATCCAGAAAATCTGGAATTGACAGAAAACTGGTAAGTCCCAACCACACATGAAAACCTCCAATCAAAGAATAGACAGTTAGGGAAATGGATGTGGCTCAAATGACTGGGCTCCCATCTATCATATAGGAGGTCCAGGGTTCGATTCCTGGGGCCTCCTGGTGAAAAGCAAGCTGGCCTGCACAGAGTGCTGGCCCACGCAGGAGTGCTGGCCCATGCAGAGAGATGGTGCAGCAAAATGACGCAACAGAAAAAGACACAGAAGAGAGACACTAAGAGATGCAGCAGACCAGGGAGCTTAGGTGGCGCAAGAGATTGAGCGCCTCTCTCAACTCCGGAAGGTCCCAGGATCAATTCCCAAGGCCGCCTAAAGAGAAGACAAGCAGACACAGAAAAACACAGACAGCAGACAGCGAACTCAAAAAAAATGAAAATGGGGCGGGGAATGAATAAATAAATCTTAAAAAAAAGAATAGTTAAAGGGCCCATCTGCCAGGACCTTAGTACTATTGGTAGTACATAATACAACAAAGTAATAATACTAGAGTACCATTTGGTCATTCTAGAGATTTGCAGCCCCTTATTGGATTGCTAGACCCTTAACTTAAGATAGAACAGAGCATTCCCTTTTCTGACTCCTTCAAGAGAAATCTGTTTAGCACAGACCAGGAAAATGCCAAAATATTCTTATGACTAGAGTAGATATTTCCTCCACTTTCCCTCAGAGAACCTAATCTTTGCAAACACTGTTATTTGTCAATATCTTACCACAGTAGTTATGTACTTTATAGTACCTTCTCATATTTCCTTATTCATCCCTCAAGGACGATTACAAATGTCATCTCCTGCAAGAAGCCTTCCCTAGTTCCTTCCACCACCATTCCCTTCACGGCCAAATTAATTGTTCTCTCTCTGAACTACCACAGATCTTTGATCCATGGCACTTTGGTTTATAATTAGTTGTCTGTCTCCCTACACTAGAAAGGAAGCACCTTCAGGGTAGAGATTCAGCCTTACTCATCTTGTATTCCCCACAATGCCAAGCTCATCCTTCCTTGCCCAATAGGTAGTAAATATTCAATGCAGGTTTGTTAAATGATTTCATCAGGTCTCAGAGACCTTATTTTGACAGCTTTTAGTCATTAAAAATTTCTTTTCCTCTCTATCCTTTCCAAAACTTGCCCTTATCTTTTGCTTATGGTGCCCAGATTCAGATGCAGCATTCTTACAAGTGTGTGCCTACCACGATCCTTCAGGCCAGCAACACGTATATCTGGTAATGAACTGAGGAAACAGTACCCTTAAAAATACCTGAATCTTGACTGTCATTTAGCAACTGTGTGACTTTGGAAAATCATTGGAGACAGACTAACCAAGGTTCAGTCAGGCTTTCACTCAAACCCTGACCCTTGGGCAAGTTAAACTCTGTCAACTTCAGTTTCCTCACCTGTGAGATGAAAACATCAATAGCGTGATAATGCATGAAGGGGTTTAGCTCAGTGCTTGGCACATAGCAAGCAAATTCAATTAAGTATTATTACTGCATCTTCATTCACAAAGTAGAAAAAAATAAGTCCCTCAGAATTATTATAAGGAATAAATGACAAAGCAAGTGAAATTTTACCCGGTACACTGTTCGGTCAATGTTTCCTTCCTTCCTATGATTGCACCATCATCTGAGCACCTGTTGTGTACCGGTCACTTTAAATATTGTTTCCCATCTAATTTAATTCTTATAACAAGCTGTTGAAATAATAATCATTATCCCTATTTTACAGATTAATAAATTGAGCTTCAGAGAGAATAACCAACCCAGGGTCATATAGCTAGTGAGTGACAGATTGTTACAGAAGCTACAGATAAGAGGGTCCAAGTGTGGTATAGGAAAGTAGTACAGTAAGAAAGTACAGGTAGAAGGTCCCTAAGTCCTATTTACCCTCTCCTTGGTCTCCAATTCCAGGATTATGTTTGCCTTTTAAACTAGCCTCTGGGATGCATGTCAACATATTCTCACTCTCACCATTCACCTACTCTTGCCTTTTAATAAATGCACGAGGGAGTGGATGTGGCTTGAGTGGTTGAGCACCTGCCTCCCACACGGGAGGTCCCAGGTTCAATCCCCAGCCCCAGTACCTCAAAATAAATAAATGCATAAAATGATGTCACTCATCTAAGAACTTCCCTTAATGCACTTCCCTCTCCCAATTTCTTTCCTATGAAAGACTTTACTTTTTAGTCGTTTGGTTATCCTTAATTTCCTAGGCTTCTGTAAGTGGCCTTATATTAGAAATGTCAAATATATTTGTTGCCAGCTACATGGAAGAGAAGATGGCTCTTCCATAGCCCCACTAAATAAAAGGCAACACTGTTTTATACCAAGAGACAAACACCCTCTCGCTCCCCACCTCCCTGTGCCACGGCCTCCTGGACTACAGGTGAGCTTCTGGCCCTCGGGCAACCCAACCATAGACCAGCTAGGGATCTAGAAGACACAGCAAGGAAAAGATGAGCTGGGTTAACTGGATTCTTTCTTGGGAATCTGAGTTAGGGAATTCTGTGAGAATAAAGCAATTATCAGGGGAAACTACAGCTAAAAGAATATGATGAGAGAAGCCATGAGGAAGAGCCTGGGTCTGCAGGGGATGGGGTGGAGAAGTAGAGTTCTGGACAGGGGATCTTGACAAGTCAGAGTTGTAACGAAGCAACAGTTATGTGTAAGCAAAAGTTTTGAGATTGAGAGCAGTTACCCAGAATAAAACTGGAAGGCTAGACCAGTGGGTAGCAAAAGGAGCCTGAGTAAAGAGAAGACACAGTGAACGAAAGAGGTTGATACAAGAGAAGATGTCGTTCCTAAAGTTGCCTCGGTACCTGAAGGGCTTCCAATTCTGATTCCAGGTTCCAACTGTGAGCATCCTCACAGTGAATGCCCCTTTTCTTGAGGAAACTGGAGTGAGTCAGTTCTTTGCAACCAGAAGGCCTTTTTTTAGAGGGCTCAGCACCTAAAATCGTTTTTTAGAAGATGAGCGTTAAATTGTATCATCGCCTTCTCTGTCTCAGATGGGTCACAGTTGCAGATTCCTGGAAGCCAGGCACCCACCTTACTAAACTCTGATTGTACAGACTTCATCAAAGACCTCTTTATTTGAGATACAAGAAACATCTCCTCTTTAGCTACTACTAAAATATCACTAAATAGGTCCGCTAGCCAGTAAGACAGGCAAACTTTGCCAATTTATTTATAATCTGTGATTCTTGGCTTGGCAAAGACAAAGCAGAAGGAAATTCCAGGAAGAGGCAGCAGCCTGCTTACTGCAGCCTTTGGCTGTGGCTGCCTTACCTCCCCAGCGTGCCGTCAACTTCGATACAGCTAACCACCAGTCCAGGCTTCTGTAGAGGAAGTACATCCGTGACCCTCATCCAAAATGCCTCTTGTCCACAGTCCCAAAGCCAAATTCCCCCCCTCCAACATATACCAAGTGCACAAGCCCCAAGGATCATAGAAAGTCCCATATATCCAGCATTAAACAAGATAAAGCTACTTCAGAGTTTCTCTTCTGAGCAAAGCTCCTTTCAACTGCCATTAATAGTAATTTTGAGTCTGTGTATTTATTCTTCAGGAAAAAGAGTGATTATGGTTTTCAGGGAAATTACTAAAGCTCTCCAAAGCTTGAAATTAGTGCCATTTTGAAACTTTAAGTGAATAACATAAAAATACTTTCGACAATTATTTAGATCATCAAAAATTAGATTGGCAACAATAATACAGAGTATGCTCTTCTTTTCCTTTATAGCTCTTGCGTTCAACAATAAACATTTTACGTATTTCTACAGAGTATATTCATACATTCTAAAAAGCTTGCTGGTATGCCCATGTAACTAGCCTATTCCTGTCTTCCCATCTTTGAAGTTAGTAAGTTTCTCTTATTATCTACTTTTAAGTATTGTTGCGAAGTTATGCAAGATAGCAAATGTTAGGGATTTTAAGCAATCTAGAATAAAGGAACAATATAAGCCAAAGTCATTAGACATGAGCTTCAAAAACCCTTTTTCCAGTTTTAAAGTAATTATATCTCACTCACTATTTCTTTTTCAGAAGGAAAAACTCAAGACCAATTCAACAAGAGTCAGTGGTTTACTAATAGTCAAAGTAGCGTTAAATTGGTCTTTGCTACAAGCAAGAAGATATTCCTACAGGATGGTAGAAGGACTTACTCTGGAATTCTGAAAATTGCAGTCAGAGATACCATGTAAAATTTTAAAATTATACCTTTTCAAACATTTAACCAATTTCGAATGAACAGTGCTTAGAATTACTCGTAGAAAATATCATTCACTCTCTACTCTCTCTGCCCCACCTTCAGCTACATTTTAGAAACAGTTCATTACTCAAGATCCTAAAGGTATAATAGAATGTGTGCACATGTGTGTGTATATGTAACACAGCAGAAAATCTCCAACAATATCCTCCAGGGATTGCATATCATAAAGATGATCGATACTGCTGGGACCCCCCACAGCCCAGTGTTAAACACATAGTGTGTATCATCAGCACTACAGTTGCTTAAACTAATGCTGTGCATCCTCAAAACAACATGTGAGAACAATACAAAAAGGGACATCACGATTTTTGTGAAAAAGCATATGAGAATGGCGAAGCTAAGAGATGTATCCAGTGCCCGTCCATTTAAAATTCATACTTGTTATACAGAAAGACACACATGCAAAACAGCCTATTCTTTTGAAAATGGTTCTTCAGTCTCCTTGCACATGTGCCCTGCATGCTGACTGGCATATTTTCTTAAAATTCATAAATTAAAATCTTATTTTCCTGTTGTGCCTTTCACTTCAAAATGTCAACATAGTTCCTATGGAGGATGTATAGGAATGAATCCTATATATCCACAAAACCCATGACATTTCCCCTTTGGTAAGCCTAGTTCTTGAATTGGGCCTCATGTAAGGTGACCAAAAGACCAGCTTCATGGGCGCTCCTATTTATAGAATTGAAGAAATAGTGAGTAGCAGATTGGAAGGAATCTTCAAAATGATTTAGTCCAATGTTTTTCTTTTTTTTTTTTTTTTCTGAGGGATTGAACTCAGGACCTCTTATGTG
The DNA here is from genome assembly GCA_029593785.1 of Cabassous unicinctus. Classification (NCBI taxonomy): domain Eukaryota; kingdom Metazoa; phylum Chordata; class Mammalia; order Cingulata; family Chlamyphoridae; genus Cabassous; species Cabassous unicinctus. Next base: position 5,535 of record JAQZBX010107789.1, read on the forward strand.
GGAAGCTGGCACTCAACTACTGAGTCACATCGGCTCCCAAGTCCAATTCTTCAATTCTTTGATTCCAAGTGATGTCCAGAGAAGTAGAGTGGGGAGTCCTAGGTCATGAACTGGCAAACCCAAACTGGAAACTGGTCCAATGTACTTTGTAAAAAAAACAAAAAACATGTAATTATTAAGTTAGAATTGGGGATCTCTTCTTTTATTTAAATTGACACTCTGAATCCTAGTCTTAAAAAAAAAAAAAGGAGGGGGGCCAAACTAAGGCAATTATTTTAACGCTATATCAGCACAGTATCTTTGACCTGAATATCACAGGGATTGCCTCAGTTCTCGGCTTCATGTCACTTGCAGAGATTTGGCAGAGCAGGGAGGTTTAATCAGCTAGCCATCTTGCCTCTTATTTTCTTGTGAGTCCTTGGGTAAGTCACATAACCTTACTCAAACATAACAGAAGGGTAACAATAGTAGTTAATTCACAGGGCTGTTAGAAGAGAGGACTGAGCAGGTATTATTTTAGAGTGCACGAAAATGTCAAGACTTAAGTGCAGAAAATTTTCATTTTACATCTTCTGTTTCTATCTCTTGGCTGGGGAGGGGGAACACAGAACCCCCTTCAATAAAACTACATGCTAAAGCAATATCTGTAGCTAATGAGTTTGGGGACAGTCCCGCCTGCCATGTTGGTTCTCTCTTCAGTAGTAGAGGCTCTAGCATTTTTATTTATACATGGTACTCACATGTTGCACCTTTAAATGTCACTTTAAATCCACTCTTCCGTTTTATCCCTCCAGTGTTAAGATTGATCTGGATCTCTGGCTTCCCAGTCTGTTAAATCTGCCTCCCATCCCCAGATCGTTGTTTTATTCACTTCCGCAACCCCCCCACTCAGACTACTCCTTTCCTCTCCTTGGATTATTCTCCCAGTGTCTTCCTCAGAGGCAGCTCCCCAGGGAGTAACACATTTGGGGGAGATACCATGGCAGATGTGATCAAAGACTTGCAAATGCAGTGCATGGCGATCACAGGAGAAGGCACTGGCTGCACGTGCCAGATTCGGACCACAGCAAGCTCACGTGTAGTTTGTCACTACAACGTGGGCAGGGTGCACCCCTGCGTAACAATGTTTGGGTGCATAGAAATGACTCTTATTTTGTTCATCACACGACTTAACCACACGTGTGTGGGCCCCCGAAGTCTAGGCACCAAACCTATGATTAATGTGTGGGTGGGCACGTCAGTCTTCTTTTAAACTACTAAATTAACCTAAAAAAGAGAGAAAGAAAGAAAGATGGATTGACAACACTGAAGACAGAACTCCTCTGAGTAACAAAGAAAGACACAATGTGGAAAATGGTGATACAGTCATTAAAACAAATCTGCCTTCATGGAAATGACTGGCATTTCAACCATAAATTCTCTCTGAGTAAGATCACAAATAGAGAGAAAAAAAGAAGATGGTTCTTCTACCTTTGATATCAGCAATTCAGTAGGATTTTAATAACCCAACCAAAATGGGAACAGTCGAATAGGTTTTTTGTTGTTGTTGCTTTTTTCTCCTTTATAAATAGATATGTGTCCTTTTTGGGAGGGGCGGGAAATGTCACTTCATTATACTTATTGTCTTTGGAATTCCAAGATGACAGTGATAATGGTGGAGTTTCCTGCAGTTAAGTGTTTAGTATCAAGTGGACTAACTATGGAATAAATAAAGTGAGGCAAGAACCTCACAGAGCGTACGAGTCCTCCAGCACCCATTAGGGTTTACCAGAACACAGAAGCTACAACTAATGTGAATTGTCTAGATAAGGACAGTGACATAGGCCGGCTCACAAGTGTGAAGTTGTTTCACAGTACAAGTGTAAAGGGTTAGTGGATATAATTTGGGTGTCTGCTGTCCTGTGTGCTGAGAGAGAGAGAGATTTTCTACTCTTTGGAAACGGGCTCTGGGTGAGTAGGAATGCCACTGGTGGAACGGGGGCAGGCTGGGGCAAGGGAGCTCAGCCACAAGGCGAAACAGGACCGTTAGCTCATGTCTAGTTACGGACTTTTGGTCAATAACTTATACAAGTTTACGCGCAGCTTTATAGTTTCTGCATGCTATTCAATGTACATTATCAATACTATAATGATTAATTTATGGAACCCTGATTAATTTCGGTCATACCACAGAGATTGTAGACCCCTTGAGGGTAAGGGCCACACCTGCCTTGTTCTTTCCTACATCTGCAATGCCCAGCACAGTGCCTGGTGCGTGGTAAATGTCTTTAAAAAAATGAGTTGCATGAACAAATGAATGCACGAATGGATGCATGCAAATCCATATTGTGACACGTGTTTGCCATGGGCATGCCTCCTCGCGCATGCGCAGGGCAGAAAGAACCTGCTGGTGGAATCCTGAAAGGCGCCTTTCCCGCCTCAAGTTCTGGGATGTGGGAAAGCAAGTGTGGAGGTGAGGCAGGGTGGCTGGCATGGTGACCTGAGGACACCTGAGCCCTGGGGTGTGATCTCCGTGCTACCACACCTCATTGACCACCTCGGGTCATCGCTAATCTTAGCATCCTCATCTCAAACCCCATGAATAAGCCTTCCTTTCACTTGCAGTTCTGAAATTCTTACACTTTAGAAAGGAATCCGAACCCTGAAATCTCTCCAGACACAAACCATGGTAAGATGCTTCTGCCTACAAAGTAGAGAACAATTAAGTGTCCAGATATGAAGTACAGCTCTATTTCAGTAAAACATTAAATGTGGGGAGTGGGAGGCCTTTCTTGCCAGATCCAGATCTCTTATTATCTTCCCTTCATCCTTTCCCACACCCAGAAGTCAGGTTCTCCAGGCCTCTCAACCAGGGCTGGCCCTTTGCGTCCATCTCCAGCTCTCACGCGGAGTCAGTCTGGTAAACATTTGCAGTTAGAATGGAAGGAGGCATGGCCTCCCAGACTTTCACAGATTTGGGGGAGCAAGTAGCAGAGTCACAGAAAACCTAGAATTAGGTAAGAAAGAGAAATGCCCCCAGAGAATTAGGAGAGCTACAAAGCCTTGAAAACAATTACTGTGTAAGAACAGGAGAAAGGAAATCCACAGATTCACGAAAATAAGCAGACATCTTTTCTTTAAAAAATTTTAAAGATGAATATCAGGAATCGATTTTAGCCCTCTACCCCCACCTCTCAAGATGTCACTTAAAAACGCAAAAGATTTTTTTCTTTTAATCACAAAACCACCAGTGCGTAAACAGCCTTCACATTGTTACCCTCACACACACAGTTAAGATATTTACTCTCTGATAAACAGCAATTGTAAATAAATCTCATTTAATCTCTAAAAGCCACAATAAAAATCTTTAACCTCCAAGGTAGTGTTTGCAGATGTGTCTGCATGCTCTGCCAACACCAGAAGACAAGGTCTCGAATAAACTACTATAACAGGAGGCACATTTTCTCTCTCAAGCATCTTACATTGACCTTTAAAAAAAAATGTACAAGAGAGGAGGAAAGGGGAAAACCCAACCCCTCCCACCCCATTCTTTGTACAAATCGGCCAATAAATCTAACGAAAAGACACAAGAGAAAAGGACAGAAGCCAACAGGTGGAAAAAGGCTTTTTGTTTCCTTAGAAAAGCTCAGGCACTTGATCTGTGCTCCCGGGTCTATTTGTCTCGGCGTGTCTTTAATGATGGTTTTATTATCATGATGATGATGATCAAGAATAATGATAACTCTTCTACTTTGTGATTCCACAGCATTTCTAGCTTGAGGATTTCTCCAGGCACTTTAGACATAGTGATCTGTTCTGTGTGGCTAAATCTCAGGGACCCAGGCAGTATCCCCAACTAGCTGTTTAGATTTTACGGATGGGGAAACTGAGGCACCCACAGCTCCTTTACAGTATCTACCGGACAGCCACAGCTCCTTTACAGTGTCTACCACCAAAGAAAGCCCCGAAACTGGAAAAGTTTCTGAATGGTCTTGTGGCAGAGTTCTCTCGCTCTCCCTTCTCGCCTGCCATGCCGCTCCTCCTTGGAGAGACTGGGCTCGGGGAATAAGGTTTGGGGTACCTCCCTTCACAAGGACGCACGCCAGGGCGGCGCGTGGGAAGCCCACGCACACAGGCACACTCGCAAACACAAAGCTCGGTGCAGTCTCTGCAGTCACTCGGCAGAGCCCCAGCTAGCCCGTGCTCGGCTTGGGAACGCACAGATCCAGCTTGCAAGGCCGCCGGGCTCCGGGCTGGGGCTGCTCTGAACCAGGGCTCTGCCCTTCTCTCTCTCTCTTTCGGGCTTCCCTCTCTCCCTTTTTTTCTCCCTCCCTCCCTCCCCCCTCCCACCCTCCTCCCACCCCTCGCCATCCACCCCTTCTCCCCCACCAGCCCAGATGCACAGATCGTGTTACTGGGGTTCCCTGGAAAGAGGGGCCATCCCCAGCCCCGAGCGCCTTTAAAGACTTCCAGGGGCAACGCAGCCGAGCTCCAATCGCAGGACCCCAGCGCTCCTGAGCAGCGCAGGAATGAGACTCCCACTTCCAGGCACCGCCGAACCAGCCTGCCACAGAAGAAGGAATTGTTAGGGCTCTTACCTTTTTATGAGGAGAAATTCTGGAGAATCATTTCAGAAACTGAGGGGGGGAAGTGAATGAAGACAAAAAAGACCCTTTTCCTGCAATCCCTGGCCTCCCGGTATCAAGACACTAGGACAACATCAAAGCAACTTAGGGGGAACACTTTAGGGGCCTATTGTCTGCTCTGGTCTGATCTGTTTTTCTTCTGACTCCCCCTCTTGCTGCGGCGACACTTGGTACGGCCCAGGCATTCATGCCAAGTAGCTTTCACACATGGAAGCTTGTCTCAAGCAATTGCTGACAAGCCACAAACAAGACATTCTCCCTCCCTTCCCCGCGCCCCCCACCCCCTCTCCCCTTTCCTCCTCCCCCCTCGTCTCCCCTCCTCCTTTCTTCTGAATGCAAACTAAAACTCTCCAGTGACAGGCAGGCTCGCAGGCTTGGCCTAGCTGCGCACGCACGCACACATACGCGCACACACACACACCCGCTCACTCACACGCAAGCAGCTCAGCTAGT
>JAQZBX010107790.1:0-10620 GCA_029593785.1 Cabassous unicinctus
CATCAAACCTAAGCTGATTTTTTCCAGGGACAATCTTATAAAACACAGACCAATGGCTACTTATGATAAGACGTGACCTGGAAGCAGCTCAATTACGGAGCAAAACGACTGCTCCAGTGTGTGGAGTAGCTCCCAGGACCCCGCGCCTCTGAGGAACAGCCACACCGAAGGAGAGAGTCTAAACTGCTGCCGCCAGCGTGTGAGTGAGCATCTAGGTCAGTTCCTTCGCGGTATCGGTGGAGAAACTGAGGCCGAGAGATGCTGAGAGAGCCGCGTCTCCTCAGGCTCTCACAGGAAGCTCCTCACAGGTCCAGGGCGGAGGCGAGCGTGCTGCCTCCCAGGCTCGGCCTTTCCTAACTGCTCTGCCGGGTGCCTGAGTGGAAACAAACGTGAGACGCAAACATGGTATTGCTGGGGCAGACTTGGCCTGCAGCACCGCTAGGACCCGTTGTCAAGAACGGCAGTTTTGCTAGACTGGCAGAGTGTAGAGGGCACGGTCCGTTCAAACATTCAATGGCAAAAGAGAGGGTCTCGGCGGCAGAGCTCAGCATGGCCTGAGGAAAGAGTGAGTGATGTGGGAATCCCCTGTATTTTCAATGTAGCATTTATGTCATCTAAAGCTCCTTTACCAATAAAATTAAAAGTTAAAAAAAGAGTGAGACAGGAGGTGGGCGGTTAGGAGCTGGGTTAGAGTCTGGCCAGTGCAGCAGCTGCAGCCGTTTCCCACCTGCCTAGCCAGAGCCCGGGCGACACTGAAAAAGATCCCGAGGCCAGGCTCCACCCGAGTTTCCTTGTTTGCAATGGACCCGAGACTGTTAGGGTTTAAAGCATCCCTGGTGTGACAGTGTTGGGGAGGGGAGGGAAGCCCTGGCTCCATGGAGGGAGCGTGGGCGACGGGGAGGGCTGTCTGGGGGGCGGGATGGCCTTGTGAGCGGCGGGACGAGGGCAGCGGTGGGAGCTTCTGGCAGATGAGGGATGACCACGGGGCTGCGGGAACCCAGGCTGGGAGTCGTCGATTTAGGGAGGCGCCTGAGCTCGGCGGGGGCTTCTGCCTTGGAGATGGCCGTCTGCCAGGATGTGTGAGCTACAGTCTTGCCAAGGAGAGGGTTTGTCCTCCGGCCAGCGCGAGGGCAGCAGCCCGGTCACGGCCAGCGGCGGCGCCGTGAGCTCGCTCACGCCCCGTCAGAGCACCGCGGCTCACGATCCCCTGCCGCGGTCCTTAGCCTCAGGCTTAAGTGGGACTTGGGGCAAATTGGGCTGCCGGGAACACGCTGGATTTCATCGGTGAGGTCCACTCCTGGAGACCCGGGTCTGGGGGTGGCTGAGACTGCAGGAGGGGGTGCAGGGAACAGCCGTGACAGCAGTGCATTGAGGTCGGGGCAGAAATCCATGCCAGTAACAGAAACCAAGGCCCCAGGAAAAGGTCCAAGCAGAGCCCCAGACATGGGTCTCACCAAAGTGAAGCAAACAGCCCCGGCTTGCATCCTGCCCTGGACATTACCACACACCACGCCCCCAGACCCCCCGTGAGGAGCCCCCACCAGGGGTATCTCCAAGCCACTGCTGTGTCCTCCCGAGCTCTGGGGAAAAGCCGTCCCACGGCCTGGGGGCTGCAGCTCTGGGCAAGACGGGGAAGCCAGCTCCAGGAGCCGATCTGAGCCCCCGCCAAGGTGGGGGGCAGCCAATTATTAGAAAGGCTACCAGATGTGGGATTCAACTCCCCTGAGCAGGACTGATGGCGCCTGACCTCCAGACAGGTGTCTTGGTTTCCCTGCGCTTTGAGAAACGCCACACGGTGTGTTTAAACAATGGCGATTTATTGGCTTGCGGTTTTGAGTATAGAAGTCCCAAACCCGATGTCCGCAAGGCTTGCTTTCTCCCCGATGACTGAGACATTCTGGGGCTGGCTTGCTAGCAATTCTAGGGGTTCCTTGGCCTTCTTGCCACATGGGGACCTCCCCTCGGGATCCAGCGGGCCCCTGCCTCGCGCTGTGGCCTCCCCTCCGCCTGCACGTCTTCTCTTATAGAGCACTCCAGGAAGCCACATCAGGACCCAACGCCGAGGCCCTGAGTACGGTGGGCTCTCACCCACAGGGACGTGGGTCTGGACAAAGAGCCTGTCCAGCCTGGGCTGCATAATTCAATCCACGGCAATAGGCTCCCCCAGATGAGGACTTCCCTCAGCCGGAGTCGCCCTGAGAGCTAGCCCAGGTCTGAGTTCTGGGTCTCACCACAGGCAGTCACTGTGGCAGGCTCTGCACGCACATTCTCCCATTCCATTCCCATCAAAACGCCACTGGGGTTTTGTGATCTGCCTCGACTAACGTGGAGTCAACAACGAGTGGGGAGGAAGAGAAGGGACGCGGGTCTGTCTGGAAGGGGCCCGGCAGGCTGCTGCTCCCTGGCCCCAGCTGAGTGCGTCTGCTTTCTTCCCACTTCCTTGGGTACAGGGCCACGCCCAGGGCCCTGCCCTGTTTCCAGAGTGACCTTGAGCTAATTGAGGCATTTGGAAGACTGCCAGGGGGTGTCACAAGCAATGCACGGGCTCCCAGGAACCCCACATTTTAGGTTTGAGCTTTGCTGTTGTCCAGCCGTAGGATACGAAGCCGGCCCTTCTCCCTTTGAATAGCAAGTTTCTCTTCTGTATAAGGGGTAATGCCTAACTCACCACTGCATTTTAGCTTAAATATCAAAATTGTTTCTGACACTTTAAAGTTGCTAGTTTGGTCTCTCTGACTTTAAAATTAACTAGGCAATGAAGAAACTACCCAAATATTGGACTTCAGACAAGAAATCTGAATCACCTTCGTGCTGGTTTTGAGGAGCCGTTGTATTTGGAAACCCTCGAGCTTCAGCAGTAACTACTCTGCTGGCCGCACCCTCCCCCAGGACAATGGGCAAAATAAGGTCAGCCTTTCAACATTCAGCCTCTCCATGCGTGCCTTTTCCCCGAGCCGAGACCAGCACAGCTCTGCAAGCAGAGAAGCCGAGACGGGGTGCTGGCGAGACAGACCAGCGTCGGAAGGCGGGTGAAAAGGCCCCAGGTAAGAGCAGTTTTGACTAGGATTTGTTTACCTTGCTTGGGTCAAAAGAAGACTGCGCGAGCACAGCGGTGCCGCGCCCTCTCGCCCGCGCCTGGCTTGCACGGGCTTCCTCACAGGGCCCACTGCTCAATTCATAGTGCCATTTTTCCATCAGACCTGCATGTTTCATCTAAATCTCGTCCCAGACATTCTGCAACAGCAGACATACACTTGGAGCCGGATCCAGCCCTGGCGGGTCTTGGGAGGTGCCTGTTTCGTAAAAGCAGCCTTTTTGGGATCTGGGTCAGGAAAGCAGCGTGAAAGTGATTTGGGTCAAGCTCTGTGTCCTGCTGACTCAGTGTGGAGACCTTCAGCGGCCCTCCGAGGACAGTGCTGCCTTTGTTACGGTCGAGCTTTCTACAGCACGTCCGCTCTGTCCTGGCGGGAAGGCTGAACCCCTGCAGTGCTTTCTGAAGCAACTGCCACAAGCGTCTCTCCTTCCTGTTTTGGGGAGTCTAATCGGATGCAGCTGAAGCCTCTCAGAACTTGGCGTCTGAATCTGCTTGAGGAAGAGGAATGGGGAAGCAGTCCTCACTGGATTCCAACCCCAAAGCCCACTGGAGGCTCTTGAGATAAAACTCAGAATATCGCTAAAACTGCCTCGTGTGCTGTTCAAACCGCCAAGATCCAGCAACGCAAAACTGAAATCCCACTTCAAGAAAGCCTGAAGATTAAATTTCTCTCCAGGTTGAAACACTGGGAATAAAAAACAATGACGACAATAAGTATAATAATAGTTCATGGTATTGTTTACTTCCAAAGATATTCTTGACTCATATTTTCAGTGGATGAAATATTAATAACTTTGTTGATAAAACAACATATTTTTAGACTAGGGTACAAAAAGAATGGGTAGTATAGAGGAAAGAGCATGGTTTGGGTTCAAAATGCAGCTCCGTGAATTATGGGTTGTGTGCCCTTGGGGAAGCCACTGAAACTTACCTGAATCTCTGTTCCCTCAGGTAGCTCACTCACCTTCCTGGTAAAAGGGGAGTGGAATGGGAATTAGACCTAACACTCTGTGTCCAGAGTTGATGCACTTTTGCCACCACACTGCCCATTTGGATCTACAGACCAAATAACTTTGTGACTGTACCTGCTTCGCTTATTTGTTCATTAAACTGTATCTGTTGGTCACCTTCTTGGCACTTGTCCTTGAGCCTGTAAGAGACGGGGATCGGTGGAAGCCAAGCTGAGAAACCCCTGGGTCCATATTTCCAAAGTTTTCCATTTCCCCAGTGACTCAAGCAAAGCACTACATTAGCATCATATATTTAATGATAGTTAAGATTGAATGAAATGGAAAATGAACTCCTCACATGCACAAATCAATGATATTTCATCCTGAGACACCATAATGGTATTTTAGCTGCATCCAGATAAGATCAGAAAGGAGACTATCACTAGGACACTTTTTTTTATTATCATCCCAAATGGAGAGATGCATGTAATTCTGAAAAGTTGTGCCCAAAACAAATACACATTGAGCTATATTTTCCTTTGACTTTCATTATAATTCTGGAGATACATTTCTATGGGCCAAAGAGTAATACAACATGTCTTCTACGATAGACCAAGATGGAACTGGATTCACCTTCCCACCTGAAAAAAATCAAACAAACTATCCTAAACAGTGGCTTCCGAGGCTTTGAACATCAGGCAATGGAAGAGGTGGTTCCTACGAGACAGGAAACAAGTGAGGTGAGCCCTGCCAGTGCTCGCATTGCCACCTCAGGGGTTTGCAGGCCATGACGCAGGTGACGGACCCAGACAGAACCTGCAGACTCCCTGAGAGAAGAAGCAGAGCTGGGATTTCGGGGAGAACAAGGCAGCTGGAGTTCACAGGAGGAGCAGTGGAGTGGAGAAAGCTGGACACGGGGGAGCCCTGGAGAGGCACAGCGGCCCCTCCAGTTTTCAGCAGCATATTGGTCAGGGCATGCACAAGAGGAAACTGCCCAGAGCTGGAGAAGGAGCCATCCCAAAAGATGAAGAGGAACAGAGCTCACCACTGACTCAGCGCCTGTGTCCGCAGCAGATTCAGGGGCTGCCTGGAGTGCTCAGGGGAGGCTGCCTCAGCGGCAGAATGGTGAGTCCTCAATGGGGAACTGCTTTGCCTTCACCTGACCAATGGTAAGCCCAAGTCTCTAACGCACCAAACAAGTTCAAAATAGCTGCACCCCATAATAAAGCTTAGGAATGTTTTCAGAGTTAAAAATTATCCAGCATCCAACAAGCTAAATTCATGAGGATTTCCACCCCAAACTGACAAATATGTTAGAATTAGCAAACAAAGACATTAAAACAGTCTTTACAAATGCATTCCATATGTTCACGGAGTTTAGAGACATGAAAAATATTTTAAAAGATGCGAATTGTTCTTCTAGAGAGGAAAGTTAAAAGTTGTGAGATACACTTAATGTCAGAATAGAAATAACAGAAGAGATCAGCGGCCTTAAAGACACTTCGAGCAAACCAATATACAATCTGAGGTTCCTAAAGGCTAGAAAAACAGCAGAGGGGACAGGAAAAATATGTGAAGAAAAAGTAGTGGAAAATTTTCAAATTTGATGAAAACTATAAACCTAAACAATATGATGAAAACTAACCAAGGCTCCTCATAACCAAATTCATCAAAACCAGTAGTAAAGAGAAAATCCTTAAAACAGAACAATACACAAATTTCATCCACAGGAACAAACCTAAGGATGACAGCAGATTTCTCATCAGAAGCACGAGAAGCAAGAAGAAAGTGCAACAAGCAATTATTCATGGAGTAATGTGTGCTTTTTATTATTTAAATATCTTTATAAGATACCAGGCTAAAACAACATATAATAGCATTCATATTAACATACATATTAACATGTATGTATAACTTAACATGTATAAGCAGAATGTATGGAAAAACACCGTGATGTCCATCAGGGGAAATGGAAGTGTACTATGTTAAGGTTCTTGTACAATATGTGAAGTGGCATAAATTCATAAAAAGTGGATTGTGATAACTTTAAGATGTATAAAGGCAAAGCTGTAAATCCTAAAGCAACCACTAAATAATGAATCTAAGAGTTATGTTAATCCAACAGAGGAGAAAAAATATACAAATAGCCCCAAAAGAAGGCAGAGAAAGTAAAAAAGAAAATAGGAACAAAGAACAGGTGAAAAATTTTAAAAATAGCAAGTTGGTAGACTTTAATCCACCTATATATACAAGCGCATTAAATGTAAATACTCTAGAAACCCCAAATAAAAGGCAGAAATTCCCATATTTTATAAAAAAGAAAGATCCAACTATATTCTGCCTACAAGAAACACACTTTAAATATAAAGACCCAAATAGGCTAATCGTAAAAGGATGGGAAAAGGTATACCAAGCTGGCACCACTTGAACTAAAGCTACACTGGCTCAATTAGTATCAGACAAAGTCGGTTTTAGAGCAAAGACTATTACTAGGAACAAAGAAAATAATTTCATAACGATAATAACAAAATACGTGAAAGTCCTGTACACCCAAACCTCCACAGCTTTGCAGACAGGAATCAAGGAAGCCCAAAGCGGATGGAGCAGAGCACCCCGCTCACGTGTCCACACATCTAATATTGCTAAGACATATTTTGTCCCCAAGCTGATCTATAGATTCATCCCAAGCAAAATCCCAACAGGAATGATAGTAGCAATTGACGTATTGACATAAAACACACAGGCTCCATATGGATAATAAAACTTTGGAAAAGATAGACAAATTTGGAGGAGTACCACCACCTGATTTTAAGGTGTATTATGAGGACGCAGTAATGAGGACAGCAATGTATAAGCCCAAAGATGCAGAGAAGGAAAGACAGATCAACAGACTAGGACAGAGTCCAGAAACTGACCCAAACATATCTGGAAAACGGATTTTCAACAAAGATACAAAGGTAGTTTAGTGGAGAAAGGGCAGTCTTTTCGACTGCTGTAACTGCTAGATATCCACAAGCAAAACATTAAGCAAAATGCAATAACCTGAGGTCCGTAACTTGCACCAAATACAAAAATAACTCTAAACGGACTGTAGACTTAAGTTTAAAGCTCAAAACTATAGAACTTCCAGACAAAACCTTTTGTGAGCTTGGGTTAGGCAAAAAGTTCTTATGTATGAATGAGCCTAAAAGCAGGATCCATCAAAGAGCAATTTGGTAAATTGGGTTTCATCAAAACTAAACACATCTGTTCTTCGAAAGATACCATTAAGGAAAAGAAAAGAGAAATTCAACTTTGAGAAAAATGAGCATGTATCTGACAAAAGACTGGTATCCAGAACACATAAAGATCACTTAAAACCCAATAATAAAAAAACAAAAAATCCAACTTTTAAAAAATGGACAAAATATTTGAACAGACACTTTAACAAAGAAGTTATAAACACATGGGAAGAAACTCAATATCATTAGTCATTAGGAAAATGCAAAGTAAAAGCATGCTGAGGCACCACTATTAGAATTGCTGAAATTAGAGATTCTGGCCTCTCGAGTGTTGGTGAGAATAAGGAACTCTCGCAAATTCCTGGTGCGACTGCAAAGTGGTGAGACCACTTTGCCAGACAGTTTGGCAATTTCTTAAAAAGATGAAGATGTATCTACGCTATGACCCTGTCATCCACTCCTACTTATTTCCCCAGGAGAAATGAAAGCACATATCCATACAAAGTCCTGTCCATAGCAGCTTTATTTGTGATAGACCAAACCCAGAAATATCCCAAATGCTCACTAGCAGGTGAATGCACTGGCAGAGCGTGGTGTGTCTCCACAGTGGAATACTATATGCCACAGAAGGACCGAGCATTGACACGTGCTACCCAGCGGGCGAATCTGAAGACAAGCATGGAATGACAGGGAGGCCAAACCTTCCATGTGGATAAGAGTCTGGGAAACGTGAAGTAATACGGTTGCCCAGGCAGGGGGAAGTGGGGCCCGAGGCTCGGCAGGAGGGAAGCATTAGGGTTAGGACATTTTTGGGGTCAAAAATTGTCATTATCTCTATTGTCATTGTCTCTATTGTCATTCCTGTTGTGTTGATGGTTTCACGGGGATGTACATATGTCAGAACTTACCAAACTATACTTAAAATGCGTTCAGCATATTGGAAATTAAATAATTAGCATGGTCTTTAAGAACAATTCTACCTGAAAATGCAATCAACATTTTAAAAATTACATTTCCAAAGGGCCAAAAAACAATTTTCCGGTGAAATATAGATTGTTTTCCCAAATAAGCACAGGAAGTGAATCTTAAGCAGCTATGCCTGTTGTTCTGTTGCCAAAACTGCTAGACAGCCTGAAGGGAAGACGACCGCTAGTGAGCAGAGCTCAGCGCATGGAAAAGCCCTTCCAGTCCTAAGTGTCCCTCTGACCGCCTCAGAGAGGGAGGGCGCAGCCCCTCTCTGCCCGGGTGTGAGGTCAGCCCTCGGGCGGCCCAGCTGGCTCCCGGAAACGCAGGTGGACCTGGCCTGAGGGCTGCCGGCAGGAAAGGGAAGCTGCAGGGACAGAAAAGCGCCCTAAGCCCGGCCGGAAATAAGGATGGGGAAAGGGGAGGTGGGCGTCCTCCCTCAACCACCGCCCACCCGGTCCCCGTGGAGAGTGCCCAGAGCTACGGGCAGAACAGTGGGGACGGGCAGGGACGCAGCAGGGACCGCCTGGGAGGCCTGGAGCCCCAGCCCCGCCCGCCCCGCTCAGACCACGGCGGAAAGGAAGCCGAACGCTGGTACGTGCTTCCTTCCGTGGGTGCCTCACACCACCCCAAACACACAAAACGACAAACTGGTGGCGCAGAGGCTCTCCTAGGCCAGGCGTCCAGACACCGGGGTCCAGTCCCTGACCTTCCATTATTTCCAAACGTCTGTTTTCTGCCTGTCCTATTTTTCTCTTTCTTTGTCCCTCTCTTCCTCCCTCATTCCTCCCCTTTCTCCCTCCTTTATAACCTGCTTTAAGTGATATCGGAATGAAGCAGGAGCTCAATAACTTAAATACACAAACACATCTTCAGCAAATCTTTGCCAAGGTGCTCTCTGTTCCTCGCCTGGGATGGGCCCTGGGGAAAGCCGCTGATGACGTGGACTGGGCCCTGCTTCTGTGCCGGAAAGACACCCGCTGTATCAGAAGCATTCGTGCACAGTGATGCATTGCAAAATGACCCTAAGTTATGGTGGGAGCCCAGGGCAAGATCAGCTGCTTTGCCCCACGTTCTCAGAGGAAAGGGCAGCATTTGAGCTGGACTTTGAAGAAAAAGTAGGGTTGGTCAGGACAACACAAGTGGGGTGGCACAAAAGCAAGAGCAAAAGCCAGTGGCCATAAAAGGAAGACTCTGTGACTACCTGGGAGAAGTCGAGTAGTGTCGAAATGGGAGAGGCCCCGGAGTAGTGGCTGCAGAACCCCCTGGAGGTCGACTAAAAGCTGTGCGAGCCCCTCGCTCAGGAGGCCAGTCTTCTCCAAAAGAGGGGCGGTCGCATTCGGCTCTGAGTCTGTGAGGCCACGCCACTCCCTCCAGTGGGCCGTCACGACCCATCGGCCTGTCCCACACGTGGTGACCTCTAGGACGAGTGGGAGTGCCCCCCACACTAACGGAATCCACAAGCACACTCCTCTCCCAAAGCCAGAGCAGGATTTGGCCCAAAGCCTGGTCTTCAGATGTAGAGAAGGATAAAAAGAGGTGGTCAAAAGTTAATATCTTATTTGAGTCCAACTCTGTCACTCTCATGAGCACAGATTCCACTGAAGAGCCCACTAATTAGGCATCAATCTCTGGGACTATTCCCACTTATACAGGACCTGGGGGTTTCCAGAGCCCTCAGGGGTCCCTCTGTGTAGGGTGATATCCACTTTGGTGTTCTATGAGATCCTACTGAGGTGTGCTTAAGCATTACCTCTGGGATGACCTCCCAACTCTCTTTGAAGTCTCTTAGCCACGTGAACTCACTTTTCTTTACATTTTCCCCCTTTTATTCAAGGTCTTTTTCCAATTGTGTTGCCCGTTGGCACTTGGTATTAATCACTCGTTGCCAGGGAGGCTCATCCCCGGGAGTCATGTCCCACATTGGGGGGAGGGTAATGCATTCATATGCTGAGTTTGGCTTAGAGAGAGGCCACATTTAAGCATCAAGGAGGCTATATGTGATGCTGGAGTTGTTAGGTGTACTTCGAGAGACTGAAGCCTCTGGCCCACCTATGTGCCAGCTGTGCCTGGAATCTCGGTGGAGCTGCAACTCCTACCCTACTGCTCAATGGACTCATCCAAGTGGCCTGGCGAGGAGACGACGATGGGCAATGGCCATCCCAGGGAATGGAGAGGGCCTGCAGCTGCAGGCAGGATAAACCCATTGACAGCATATACGGGATATAAGCCCTCTCTCACTTGGAGGTGGAGTGGACATCACCATCCCAGTCCCCTCAGGATTGGGGGAGGAGCTGTGGACTAGAGTGGACTTGGTGGTGTTCTGTTGCAGACATATTATGAGTCAAGCAATGGAAGAAATTGTAACAGTGAGGTGGAGCCGGTGGCCACT
>JAQZBX010107791.1:0-10615 GCA_029593785.1 Cabassous unicinctus
TTTGTTGGCACACAGTAGTTCAGTGTATCCTCTTATTATCTCTTTTATTTCTGCGGGATCAGTAATAAAGTCCCCATTTTCACTTCTGATCTTATTTATTTGCATCTTCTCTCTTTTTTTCTTTGTCAATATAACTAAGGGTTTCTCAATATTGTTGATCTTCTGGAAAAACTGACTTTTGGTTTGTTAATTCTAATTTTTTTTATTTTCAATTTCATTTATTTCTCTTCTGATCTTTGTTATTTCGTTCCTTCTGCTTGCTTTAGGCATAGTTTACTGTTCTTTTTCTAGTTCCTGCAGCTATGTACCTAGGTCATTGATTTTAGCTCTTTCTTCTTTTTTAATGTAAACATTGAGGGCTATAAATTTCCTTCTTAGCAGTGCATTCACTGTATCACATAGGTTCTGTTGTGTTTTGTTCTCATTTTCACTCTTCTCAAGATATTTATTGATTTCTCTCACAATTTCCTCTTTGACCCACTGATTATTTAAGAGTGTGTTGCATATTCTCCATATATTTGCAAATTTTCCTTTTTCTGCCTGTTATACATTTGCGGCTTTATTCAATTATGATCAGAGAAAGTGCTTTGCATAATATCAATCTTTTTAAATTTATTGAGTTATGCTTTGTGACTCAACATATGGCATATCTTGGAGAATGATTCACTAGCACTTGGGAAGAATGTATATCCTGCTGTTTGGGGGTACAATGTTCCGTATATGTCTAAGTTTAGTTCATTTATCATGTTATTCAAGCTATCTGTTTCTTTATTGATCCTATGTCCAGATAGTCTATCAAGTGATAAGAGTGGTGTATTGAAGTCTCCAACTATTATTATAGAGACCTCTTTTTCACTCTGCACTTTGGCAGTTTTTGCCTAACGTAATCAGTGGCAACCTGGTTAGGGGCATATATACTTATTATTGTTATTCCTGCCTGGTGAATTGCCCCTTTTATTAGTATATAATGTCCTTCCTTGTATCTAATTACAGCTTTGCTTTTAAATGTATTTCTTCCAATATAAGTATACCTACTCCATCTTGTTTTTGGGTACTGCATGCATGGAAAATCTTTCACTAGGTTCTCACTTTCAATCTATTTGTATCCTTGAGTCTAAGATGAGTGTGTTGTAGACAGCATATAGATGGCTTATATTTTTTATCCATTCTCCCAGTCTTTTCTTTTGATTGGGGGGAGGAGGTATTCCATTCCATTAACATTTGATGTTATTACTGTAAAGACAGATCTTTCTTCACCCATTTGGATAATTGCATTTTATTTGTCATATATTATTTTCACCCCTCTTTTTTACACTTTTAGTTACTTTTCCCTGATATAATCTTCATTTCTAGACTGTCATTCATGTCTCTTTCTCATGCTTTTTTATTTCAGGCTATAGTACTCCCTTTACTATTTCCTGCAAAGCTGATGCTTTGGCTACAAACTTTCTCAGTTTCTGTTTATCTATGTAACCTCTAAACTTGCTCTTATTTCTGAAAGACAATCTTGCTGGATACAAGATTCTTGGTTGGCAGTTTTTCTCTTTCAATATCTTAAATATATCATACCACTGTCTTCTTGCCTCCATGGTTTCTGATGAGAAATTAGAACTTAATCATACAGGGCATCCCTTATATGTGACGAATCTTTTCTCTCCTTCTGCTCTCATTACCTTTGGCATTTGACATTCTCGTTTGTATATGTCTATGAGTAGATCTATTCAGATGTTTTTGGATGGGAGTATGTTGTGCTTTTTGAACACAGATATCTATGTACTTCATTAGGGTTGTGAGATTTTCTACCATTGTTTCTTCAAAAATTCTTTCTGCTCCTATTCCCTTCTCTTCTCCTTCTGGGACACCCATGTCTCATATACTCCCATGTCTCTTTTCATTATTCAGTTCCCTGAAACCATGTTCATTTTTTCCCCCTTTTTTTCTTTATCTGTTCCTTTGTATGTCCACTTTCAGAGACCCTGCCTTCAAGCTCACTGATCCTTTCTTCTGCTTCTTCAAATATGCTGTTATACACTTCCAGTGTATTTTATGATTTCATTTATTGTGCCTTTCATTCCCATAAGATCTGCTACTTTTCTGTGTATGCCTTCAAATTCTTTGTGCGCACACAGTGTCTTCTTGATGTCCTTAATCTCTTGAGTCATCTCATTGAGTTTATTAAGGAGTTTTGTTTGAATATATATGATTAGTTGTCTCAACTCCTTTACGTCATCTGGAGGCTTATTTTTGTCCTTTGACTGGGCCATATCTTCCCATTTCTTGGTGTGTATTGTAATATTTGTTTATGTCTCAGCATCTGATTTACTAGATGTATTTATTTTAGACCCTCTTATCTATTCGGTTTAGGGATTTCTATTTGATTGACTTTGTGCTATAGTCCCTCTTTGATACTTGGTTCAACTTAAATTGTAACTTTATATTAGCCAGTGTTTAGCCAGACTGAATTTTTTTTTCAGCTCTTTTTCATCTGTTTCTTGCCCTTTCTCCCTTGGTGGTTGTGGAATAGAAGCTGAGGTTATGGTTTGTACTCTAAGCCCTAAAGCCTGAAGTTGACCACATTGCCCCAGGAATGATGAAGATTCTCCTACTTTTCTCCCCTACATGGACAAAGCTGCAGCCATTTGCTGTAATCCAAGCCATGCAGACCAAGACCATCTGTAGTTGCCCAGAGAGACTGATGAAGCTCCACATCCCCTCTTTCCCTGCCTGGGTGGCGATGGAGCTTCATGTATGGGCAGCAAACTAAACCATGTGAGTCAAAACTGGCTGCAGTTGCCTACAGAGACTGATGAAGCACCAGTGCCCCTCCTCCTCTGCCCGGGGTGGGAATGGAGCCTCTGGTATGCCCAGCAATCTAGTCCATGCAGGCCAAACATGACAGCAGTTGCCCAGAGAGGATGAGGGAGCCCTATCCCTCCTTTTCTGTCAGGGGTGGGAATGGAGCCACATGTGCGCCCAATAATCTAGTTCATGTGGACTGAAAGGAGTTGCAGTTTTCCTAAGAGGGTGTGGAAGCACTCTCCCTCTATCAAGGGTGGGGATTGAGGCTGCTGACCTCTTTCAGACTTGGACAGGTTCAAACTTTAGCTATTCTTTGAATTGGACTTTAGCCAGCTGAATTTACTAATCAGTAGTTGAAATCAGTGCCTGACCATTTATTCCTCCCCTGGTTTTGGGAAATGGTTCTTCCAACCCCAGCCAGGGAATAGCTCCTAAGACAGCTTGCACCACCAGCAGAGAATGGGCACTGGCTTCTGAGGCATGGAGTGCTTTACGTACACATCTTCATTGCAGATGGGCAGTCTCCTCCTTCTTTCAAGGATGAAGGATGGGCTTCTGACCTCCTGGGCCACCAAAACAAGTGATTTAGATAGCTCTTGATGATTACTAACTTCCCTGTAAGATAAGATGACTACTGAAACTCTTAGCTCTGCCACCATCTTGCCCCCTCCTCTTTATGCAGATAAATTTTATACCCTAGAAATATAAGTAACAAAATATTGAAATGAGGTATGGTTAAAGATTCAACAGAGAATAAATTTAATATTAAATAGTTCATTAACCAAAATGAAGCCAGTAGAGAAGAATCAGAATATTAAAAATATATGAAATAAACTGAAAATAACAAATAGTGATTTTAAATGTAAGTGTATTAAACCCTCTCATTTAAAGACAAAGTAATTTACTCTATTAAAATGTAAGATCCAATTATTAGAATAAGAAATAGGTGAATAGTAAAAGGATGTATAAACATATACCTGCAAATATAAGCACATAAATATTACTGGGCAAAGCAGTACTCTAGAAAAAGCACAATGCTATATTCCAGAGATATGTAGGGCAGTATAAAATAAAAATGTGCTATTTTTTTTCCAGAAAATTATAAACATCCTTAACAGCTTCAAAACACATAGAACAAAAATTGAAAATCAAATTTAGAAATATCATTAAAATAACAATGACATTAAATTATTGTCAGGGATAAAGTTCTAATTATATTTAAATGTAGGGCAAAGATGTCATGTTTCCTTTCTGTTTCTTATTCCTGATCTTCTGTCAAAATTATTTTATTATTAGACATCACATACTGGAATCCCACCAAAAAAGATACAGCAATAAAGTTTAATTATGAAATTAGTTTTGAGAATTACATTTCCTTCAAATTTTACATATATTATTTGAAAGTACAATTAATAACTTTAAAAATTGGTTTCAATTCTGTGAGGAAAATCTCTTTCATGTTTATTTTGCAAGGATTAGGCATAGCCTATTGAAGTGGAATTGACATAAAATATGTTTCTTAGTCTCTACTTGGGCTTAAACCCTCAAGTCACCTATTGAGAAATGAATTGATGCTGGGCTTTTGGTCTCCAAATAAGCTTTCTCCAGTATCAATGAATGTTTGATGAAGAAAAGAATTGTACTTTCAAAATTTATCAACTACATAATAAAATATTTTTTTCTCCTTGATCAATACCATAACATTCTCTTCTCAATTTCTGGCATAGAAACAGATTTTATTACATGAGTTGATTGTAAAGCCACACAAAATTGATTTTATTATCATTAATTAATATGACTCATTATATTCATTCATCTCACCTGATTATATAGAGGGAATGAGGTTGTACCCATTAAATTAAAAAATGCTCACTCATCTCAGCAGTGATTTTTGATGTGTTCCTTCATATTTCTTTAAATACAATCAAAGAGGTTACAAAAGATAATAAAATAATTTGTACTAACATTGTTGTGGCAAAAAAAAGAAATGCTTTACTGTGTAGATGTATTAGATGACACTGCCAAAACTGAATGATGATACTCTACCATGTTTTCATTTTGGTGCTTCAAAAATGTATACAAGGGGAACATTGTATTTGAACAGGACCTGAACAAAATTTTTAGGTTGATATATTTTATCTCAGAGCAAAACAGAAATTCATGCACAAAAAATTTAAAAGTAAGTTATCTCAAAACATTACAAATATTATATCTTATAAATTTCAGGATCCTTAGATAATTTCTATATTTTACTTATGAGAAAACTTGAATTTGACATATTTCTAGGCAGATAATTCCAGAACTAATTTTTCACCAAATTTGGATCATGGTAAGTCTTACTCCCAAAGTTAAAGTGTTTTAGATTATCTAAAAGAATATTGGACTATTATTAGAGAAATATGCATATGCATATACATATCATGCAAGCCTTACCTAAGTAATGATAGGATTTGCAGAAATGGAAATGTAGAATTGATGGAATCATATGCATCAGGCAAAGTATATATATTGAAAATATAATTTTTGGAAGAAATTTGATTTTAAATAATCTTAAAAATATAGCATCTGAAAATTAATAGTAATGTGTGTTCTATAATATTAATACTCTCCAGTTAAGTATCCAAAGATTTAATATCTGATCTCTCATTTGTGTTAAATAATATTGGACTTAGAACCAGTAACTGATTTATAAATCTCTCTATCATTGTTCATTACATAATTATATTTCTGCAATTAATTTTGAATAAGTAGGAATATAGTGTTATATGCATGATCTCTGGGCTCACACAATCTAATCTTGGTTGAATTAGAGACAACAACATTTAATGGTTGCAATTCTAGATAAGTTAATTTTCTGTCTAAGTTTAATCATCTAAAACATTTGTACAATAGCAATATTTATGGTTTGTTATTTTCATCTGGGTAAATAGGTAAATGAAAGGAAGTATTTATTCCAGTGTCAAGTACATTTTAATTATGCAATATATATTGTGGGAAGAATCCTTGAGACATGGATTTCAGGCTTGAGAACACAGACAGAATGTCTGGAATGCCAGACACTTGCTCAAAAGGAAGACATTGAGAGCACTGTTTGAACTTTTGCTGGCACCAAGACTCAAGGATAAGATAGACAACAGGTGTGAACTTTGCCTGCAATAAACTCCCAAGAGACATCTGAGAGTAACTAATCACTAGCTGTGCTTCTCTGCCTGTAACTGAAACCTTGCTGTGCTAATAAAAGGGCTGGGCAGTCTGTGCTTCGGGCTAGCTTGGCAGATATGTTCTGCTAGCTCCGTGACCCCAGCTTTCTCTTAAACTCTTAGTCCTGTCTTTCTTATATCGCAGTACCCTTTGCTGAGTCACCCACTTTACAGAAACAATATATGAGGGCCTATCATATAATAATGGCTTATCGCTAATTTCTATTTTGCAGTCATACTAAGATTCTTATCATTCTTATTTTGTAAACTTTTTATTATGAATTTCTATGATCACTATATTATGTTTTTAAATGCAGATGATTTATAAAGTCAAATAACATTCTGAAGTCTTTCCTATCTATCACCTGTTATTTCTCCACAGTTTACAACTGTTAAATGCTATGGGAAGTAGGAATAACACAAATGTGACTGACTTCATCCTTATAGGATTGACAGAATCTGAGGAGATACAGCAGGTCCACTTTATGCTGTTTCTCCTGATATACCTGCTGATCATGCTGGGGAATGTAGGAATGATACTGATAATTCACCTGGATCTCCAACTTCACATCCCTAGTACTTTTTCATCAGTCACCTGTCATTCCTTGACCTCGGTTATTCAACAATCATCACACCTAAAACCTTAGAGAACTTACTGACTTCTAACAAGTATATTTCATTCATGGGCTGCTTCACCCAGATGTATTTTTTTGTCTTCTTTTTTGTTACTGATATTTTCCTTCTCTCTGCAATAGCCTATGATCACTATGCAGCTATCTGCAAACCTCTTCGTTACCAGGTTGTTATGCCCACGAGGCTCTGCAGCACCCTTAGTACTGGTTCCTATTTGTTTGGTTTTACTGAATCATTAGTCAGTATTCTTTACACAAAAAGTTTGCATTTCTGCAAATGCAATGTAATCTACCACTTTTTCTGTGTTAACCCGCATTTTAGCCCTTTCCTGCAGTGACACTCATGACACAGAAATAATGATGTTAATTTTACTAGTTTTAACATAATGTGTCTCTTATCAGAATCTCCATATCCTATATATCCATTCTGTGTACTATACTGAAAATTAATTTCACTTCAGGAAAGCATAAAGCCTTCTGTACTTCTGCTTCCCACCTCCTGGGAGTCCCCATATTTTACTATATTTATAATATACTATAATTTTTACTTATTTAAAACCAAAGAACTCCTACTCCTTGGGAAATGATCAAGTGGCCTTTGTGTTTTATGCTATGGTGATTCCCATGCTAAATCCCCTCATTTATACTCTTAGGAACAAAGAGGTAAAAAATGTTCTCATTAGAGTCATGCAGAAGAGATAGGGCTTCAGGCAATTTAAATATCAATGATGCTGAACATTAAATGTTCTTTTCTTTCTTTCATCTTTTCTTTCTTTCATATATGGGTATTTACTTTGTCACTCTAAATACACAATCATCATTTAATTAGCTTGCATTTCAGTTTAGCTGGATTCCAGGAAAAATAATAATTCTAAATTCATAGTTATTGTAAAAATTATACCGAATGATGAACAAAAGCATTTGATGTCATATTAATACATTTTGGCCACTTCCATCATAATGGTCATGTTATTGCAGAATTTGAATGCACAATAGTTTTTATTATGAATATCTTTATTGGAATTTTATAAATACTCTTCTTTAATGTTACTCATAAACCAACAAACAGCTAAAAAGGCAAAATGGCTCTAAAATATTTGGTCTTAGAGCCAACTATAATCTTGTGATAGAATCGAGTTATAGAAAAAGTATTTGTGAACACTGTAGAAACTTGTAAAATAGTTTAAATTATTAAAGAAAATAGAAATATCATAATTATCAATAGTTTTGTTCATGGTCTTCTAGACTAACCTTATGTATGTGTGTGTACATATTCTATAAATATATACAATTTTTGTCATTTTCTTTTTCTTTTTTGCAGCTTTTTGTTCTATTCATCACGTAAATTTTGGTAATTCCTCTATTATTTAAATTCAGAATGTGACTGTTTTCTTAGTACATGACAGAATCAAGCATCTCATTTGGCTATGCTTTAAGACCTGTAGGTTTTTAAATTCATGAGGTTAACTACCTGCATAATACCTCTTTTGTGTCTACCTGCTGATGATTTGATATGAAAACCCTACCATTCTGTGATGTGTCAATAAGCTTCAGAAATTAGGGTTTTTTGTTTAATTTTAGTATTTCAGACATTGTTCCCTTTCTCCTGATTTCTACAAGTTATGTTCATGAAAAAGAAATAAATTATTCAGTTAAATTCTTTGCACTTTTAAAAAAATTTAATGGAGTAAAGCTAAAAATTAATAATGTATCCAAATTTTGTGACCTTCTATAAATGTTATGAGGTAGGTTGCTAAAATTTTCTTTAACAGATTCATCTATATAATCTGTAAATGCCTTTTAATTTCTTGTGCTGTTCAATAAAATATTTAAGAAAGTATATTTCTTTCTTTTTCCAACTATCTGATTATTTATTATTTAAACTCTACCAGTATTTGCTTAATACATTATATTTAACTCAAGTGATTTGTATTCTTTAAATTTATATTAAGATTTTTTTGTAGAATTATATTTGTTAAATTTCTTAAATGATTTTTGAAAGAGTAAAAGATATTTCAACCTCTGTTTTAGGAAAACCTGTTAACGAATTTTCACTAGTTTATCACTGATCAATAATTTATTTAAATATTAAAATATGTATTATTTGCTTCAAGAACCTGAATTTATATGAAAAAAGTTAAGTTTTCCTGTATAATTTCTACATAAGTTGCTGTGTTACAGCATATTTTTGCTCTGAAATAAATGTCTAGAATTTATTTTTATTGCAATTATTTTGTTTTGTTTACAACTAATGATGTCTTTGACAGTTATTCATTCTTTATTAATAAAGTTTTAAAACTAATCTCTCATTCATACATGCATTGTTTTCTCTGCTTCTTAATGCAATATTTGTTTTTATTAAAAAACCCTGGGAGCAGATATGGCTCCAGCAGTTGGGCACCTGCTTCCCAAATGGTAGGTCCTGGGTTCAGTTCCTGGGACCTCCTAAAGAAGATGAGAAAGACAGTGAGCTGATGCAAAGGGCTGGCACAGTGAGCTGATGCAATGAGCTGAGGCGACAACATAATGTGAGATGATGCAATGAGGAGAAACAATGAGGATACTCTATGAAAGACAACAAGCAGGGAGCAGATGTGGCTCAAGTGACAGGGCACCTCCATCCCACATGGCAGGTCCCAGTTCCATTCCTGGTGCCTCTGAAAAGAAGACAAGCAGAAACAGTGAGCACAGAACAAACAGACACAGGGAGCAGACAGAGCACACAAACAACAAGTGGGTGGAGAAATAAATAAATAAATATTTTTTAATAATCTGTGGCAAAATCACAAACATTTTACTTTGTTTGCTAATGACAATTAAGCATATTTTATACACATTGAAGTTTTATAATTTAAAATTTATTAAGAATTTCAAAGGAGGCAGGGAAACTTCCATGATTAGAATTTTTTAAAGTGTTTTTTTGGTTACTATGCATGTGATCTAATATTTCCCCTTTAAATCACATTCAAATATATATTTCTTTGCTGGTAATTATATTCACAATGTTTTTCTAACATCACCACCTCCCATTACTACATTTCCATCATTCTGAATAGGAACCTTGTACATTTTAAATCTTAACTTTCCATTCCCTTCCTCAATCACATCCCCTGTTAAATTATAATCTAGGTTATGACTCTATTCATTTGCTTATACTAATTATTTCAAATCACTGAGATCATACAATATTTGTCCTTTTGTGTCCGGCTTATTTCACTCATCATGACGTCTTCAAAGTTTGTCCATGTTGTCACATTAATCAGCACTCCATTCCCTTTTACTGATGTGTAATATTATATTGTATGCATGTACCACATTTTATTTATCCATTGATTGGTTCTTGTACACTTGGGTTGCTCCCATCTTTTGGCAATTGTGAATAATGCTGCTATGAAACGTGGTGTGCAAATATCTTTTGAGTCCTGGCTTTCAATACCTTTAGGTATATAAGTAGTAGTTGGGATGGCTGGGTAGTATGGTAGCTCTATAGTTACCTTTCTGAGAAACCACAAAACTGTCTTCCTCATCAGTGGCAGCATTTTACATTACGTTCAGCAACAAATGAGGCTTCCAATAGCTATGTATCCTCTCCAGAACTTATTATTTTCCTTTTTATTTTTAATAGCTGTGATTCTAGTGTTTGTGAAATGGTATCTCATTTTAGTTTTGATTTTCATTTCCCAGATGGCAAATGATGTTGACCATCTTTTCAAGACATTTCTGTATACTTGTTTATCTTCTTTAAAGAGATGACTATTCAAGTCTTTTGTCCAGTTTTTACTTGGGGTGTTTTTCTTTTTTGTTAATTTGAAGGATTTCTTAATATATTCTGGATATTAAACCTTTATTGGATAGGTGGTTTCCAAATAATTTCTTCCATGGTGTAGGTTTTTTGACTGTCATGATAAAATCCTTTGAGGCACAAATTTTTTTTACCTTTTATGACATCCCATGTATCTTTTTTTTTTTTTTTTTCCTTTTGGT
>JAQZBX010107792.1:0-10615 GCA_029593785.1 Cabassous unicinctus
GTTGCTACCGGAAAAGTTTGGAATGGAATTTTTATAGGAGATTATTTTTAGTGAGGTATTTTATGCTTAAATCCAAAAATGTGAGAAGTCATTACTCAAATACGGTGTAAGGGTACTTTTTGGTATAGAGAAAAATTCATTGTATATAATAAAATTTAAAAAGAGCCAGGCATATTTGAAGGACTCAAAACAGTCTAAGATAGATAGGCCAGGGTCAAGAGGAATACAATAGTTATTGACAGTGATGGAACAGTAGGTGGGCCCTTATGCAATCAGGTAAAGGCACAAATTTGGTTTATTTTGAACACAAAGGGAAACCACTGAAGACATTTGGGATAGTGTGTATGAATATCCTTGAGGATCATGAAGTGATACAGAAGTTAAAATAGACAAAGTGATTTTGAAATATCCATTATGAAGGAACAGAGATAAAAGAAAGATACCAGGTATAAAAATTAAGAAACCATTTTGAGAGATATAATAGTGGTTACTAATAAGGATTGTGGCAGGAAAGAAAAAAGGATAATTATAAGAATATTTTGATAGTTAATGTGTGAGACAAATGTAGAATTACCAGTCAAGAAACCTTCTAATGTTTTGGACTGTGTTAAGCTATTGATGTTTTGTGCATTGAGGTGTAAACACCAGAGTCAAAAGTTAAGTGACTTGTTTAGGGTAAAATATCAATTTAGTCACAGAATTATAATTAAGGCTTAATTTTACTGCATTTGAGAACAATGTTTTCCAACTCATTAATTCTCAAAAGCATGCAAACAGCAATGATTTCCAAAGACAATTACAATTTTATTGTTAATTTTATATAAAATTAAATAAATATTTTTCTATACTGAGGATTATGGGAAACCTTTAAGTTTGAAAACTGTCTTCCTCAGGGGCTCTATGACTACCTGATTTCTCAAAGAATATATAAATGGATTTTACAAGGTTGTCACAATGTTATTCAGAAAAGTGCCTAATTTGTTAAATGGCAAGACATTGCCCTTAGAAGGTTGGACATAGAGGAAAATGGAACTCCATAAAATATGGTGACAACAATCATGTGAGAAGCACAGGTAGAAAGAACCTTCCAATCTCCTGGGGAAGAGGGTATCCTGACAATGGTAAAGTCAAGGAAGATATAACGAGGCTGAATAAAGAGGGAGTTCAGAAGGAGAAATGCAGAACAGATGAAATGAGCCATCTCCACCATGTGGAGTTCCCTACACACCAATTTTAGCATTGGCAGTGTCACAGAAAAAGTGGTCTATTATATTGGGATTACAAAATAGTAATTTTATTGCTACAATAGAAGGTGGAAGACTGTAAAATAACTGTCCCACCCAGGAGGCCATGATCATTTACAGACAAAACTAAGGTCTCATGTTGGAGGGTTCCCTCAGAGGGTTACAGATGGCAAAACAGTGGTTGAACGACAAAATTGCCAGGATGAAGAACTCTGTTGTCCCAAAGAGAAAATAGAAGAAAGACTAGGTGATACAGCCTTCAAAAGATATGGTGTTTATTTTTGAAATAGTGGTGGTCAACATCTTAGGTGTCACAGAGGAGGTGAGCATGATGTCTAGAAGGACGTGTTTTGCAAGGAGCAAATATATGGAAGAGTGAATATGGTTAAGACTCCACACAAGTAGAATGATTATTACATTGCTAAGAATTGTCATCACATATAAAATAAGATCTGTGAAGAAGAGGAAGATCTTCTTATCCCAGGGAGTATGAAACTGAAGGACAAATTTCGTCACTATTGTGGTCTCATTGTTAAAGGCCATTCCCCTAGGAAAGCATTATCTGCAAAATTCTTCCATTTATAAAAGGACTACAGTAAGAGGACTAAGATCCACTTTGGGTCACAGAATCCTTTCAAAGGCCGTTAACTGAAGTAATTTAATCAAAAGTTCCCACCTACAATAGGTTTACATGCACAAGAATGAGTTGCTTTAAGAACAGGGTTTTGGGGGTCCACAAATTTTCAGACTGCTATATCTACCGTAAACTCAGCCAATGTTTTTTTTAACTTTATTTTCAAAGAAGTTTTAGATTACAGAAAAGTTACATAAAAAATACAGAGTTCCCATACATCCCACCAACTCTCCCTCTCACATTTTCCCCTGTCAATAGCATCTATCATTAGTGTGGTGCATTTGTTACAACTGATGAATAAATATTGAAGCACTGATAATAACCATGGTCTATAATTTACATTATGGTTTGCACTCTGTACCATACAATTTTTAGGTTAAAACAAAATGTATAATAGCTTGTATCCATCATTGCAATATTATTCAGAACAATTCCAATGCACTAAAAATGCTTTAAATTCAACATATTCTTTTTTATCAATATTTTTTAAAAAATTTTTAAAAAGATACTTAGATTACATAAATATTACACAAAAAATATAGGGATTCTCATATGCCCTGCCTCCCACACCTCCCACAACCTCCCACATAAACATCTTTCATTAGTGTGGCACATCAACTGCAATGGATATACACATCTTGGGGCTTTGCCATTAAGCATGGACCATAGTTCACATTGTAGACCACACTCTCTCCCACACAGTCCTACATGTTATATGATAATATAAAATGGCCTATGTCTGTTATTGCAATGTCACTCAAGAAAATTCCCAAGACCCAAAAAAGCCCCTGTATTACAACTGCTTTTGTCTCTCCCTGCCCCCAGAGCATCCAGTGGCCACTGGCTCCATATTAATGTTGTAATTTTTTCCATTGCTTGAATCACAATATGTTTATGATAGAATACCAGTAAGACCACTCTAGTCCATAGCTCTTCCCCCTGTCCTGAGAAGTCTGGAATGGTGGTGTCCACTCCACCTCCAAGTGAGAGGGAGCTTATATCCCATGGATAGGATGGATGGGATTATCCTGTGTGAAGCTGCAGACTCTTTCCATTCGTTGGGATTGCCATTGTCCATCATCAACTCCCTGCCAGGTGTCCTGGGTGAGTCCATTGAGCTGTAGAGTAGGAGTTGCAGCTCCACCGAGATACTGGGCCCAGCTGGCACATGGACATCCCAAACACTCCAGTCTCTGAATGTACACGTACAAACTCCAGCACCACATATAAGTTTGAATAAAAGGGACAGATGAACCATGTGCAGGGAAGACATATTTGAGTCCAACTATGTCACTCTAAATAGAATAAATTCTAAAGTAGGGCCCACTGGCAATGCACCAAACTCCGGAGCTATCTGTCCTGACATAGGACCTGGGAGTCTCCAGAGCCCTGAGGAGCCCTTCTATTTGTGGTGATATCCACATTGGAAGCCTATGAGATCTTACTGAGATGTGCATAAACGTTACCTCTGGAATGACCTCCTGACTCACTTTGAAGTCCCTTAGCCATATGAACTCATTTGTCTTTACCTTTCCTCCTTTTATTTGAGGTCTTTTTCCAATAGTATTGCCAGTTGGCACTTGGCAGTAATTTTCTTGATAGCATCCCTTAAGGTACAAAGTTTTTAATTTTGAGGAGATCCCATTTATCCATTTTTTCTTTTGCTGCTCATGCTTTGGGTGTGAAGTTCATGAAACCATTTCCTATTACAAGGTCCTGGAGAAGCTTCCCTACATTATCTTCCAAGGTCTTTATGGTCTTGGCTCTTATACTTAGATCTTTGATTCATCTTGAGTTGATTTTTCTATAAGGTGTGAGATTGTATTCTTCTCTCATTTTTTTCAATATGAATATCTAGTTCTCCAAGTACCATTTGTTGAAGAGGCCATACTCTCCCAAGTGAGGAGGCTTGGTGGCCTTGTCAAATATCAGATGACTGTATATGCAAGGATATATATGAAAACTCTCAATCAGTTCCATTGTTCAGTTTGTCTATCCTTATGCCAATACCATGCAGTTTTGACCACTGTAGTTTCGTAGTATGTTTTAAAGTCAGATAGTGTGGTACCTCCAATTTCATTTGACTTTTTCAATATGTCTTTGGCAATGGGGCTTCTTACGCTTCCAAATAAATTTTGTAGTTAGTTTTTTACAATTCATTAAAAAATACAGTGTTATTTTTACTTCCTTTGGGATTAGTTTGTTGTTGTTTTTTAATTCCTCCAGGTGTGCTCTTAGGTCTTCAATTTTAGCTATTTCTTTTTTTTAATATATGCATTTATGTCTATGGCTGTATCCCATAGGTTTTGAAATGTTGTGTTGTCATTTTCATTCCTTTCATGGTAGTTACTGATTTCTTTTGAGATTTCCTTCTTGACCAACTGTTTGTCTAAGAGTGTGTTGTTTAACTTCCATATCTTTGTGCCTAATTTGGTTCTCTGGAACCAGAAACTCCTTAGTGACTTCCAATTTCATTATATTGTGGTCATAGAAATTACTTTGTATTATCTCAATGTTTCTGAATTCATTGAGTGTTGTTCTGTGGCCTAGCATTTGGTCTATCTTGGAGCATGATCAATGTGCACTTGAGAAGAATGTATATCCCATTTTATTTGTGTGTAGCATTCTGTATATGTCTAATAGGTCCAGCTCCTCTAATGAATGATTCAGAGTCTTTGTTTTTTTATTTGATTCTCTGTCTAGATATTCTGTCTAATGGTGATAATGGTGTATTAAAGTCCTCCACTATAATTGTAGAAACATTTATGTCTCCACTTAGTTTTTCCAGTGTTTGCGTCATATATTTTGAGGCACCATGATTATATGCATAAATGTTTATGATTGTTCTTTCTTCTTGAAAAATTACCCATTTACTAATATACAGTGTCTGTCTTTGTCTCTTACAATAGTTTTGCATTTAACATCTATTTTGCCCAATTTTGGATACCTACTCCTACCCTTTTTTGTTTATTGTTTGCTTGTAAAATTGTTTTCCAGCCATTCACTTTCAGCCTTCTTGAATACCTGGGTCTAAGGTGGGTTTCTTGTAGACACCATATACATGGGTCATATTTCCTTATCCATTCTTCAATCTGTGTCTCTTGACTGGTAAGTTTAATCCATTAATATTCAGTGTTATTACTCTCAAGGAATTTCTTACATCAGCCATATTTTCATTGGGTTCATGTATCTCATATGTTGTTTTTATTTCACTTTTTAGATTTTTAATTGTTCTTACACTCTCCTCCAACTCTCTTTCTCCTGTTTTTTCCTTTCAACCTGTAGAACTTCCTTTAGCCTTTCTTGAGGTGCAGGTTTCTTATTGGCATACTCTCTTGATTTTTCTTTATTTGTGAATATTTTGAACTCTCCATAATTTTGAATGCCAGCTTTGCTGGCTAGAGAATTTTTTGGTTGGAAATTTTTTTTCTTTGAGTACCTTGACTATGTCATGCCACTGTCTTCTTGCCTCCATGGTTTCAGATGAAAAATCAGCACTTAATCTTAGTGAGCTTCCCTGTATGTGATGGTTCTCTTTTCTCTTGCTGCCTTCAGTATTTTCCCTTTGTCTTGAGCATTGGACATTTTGACAAGTATATGTCTTGGAGTAGGCCTGTTAGGACTTACACTTTTAAAAAGTATAAATTCCTGAATATGTACATCCATCTCCTTCAATAGGCTTGGGAAGTTTTCAGCCATTATTTCCTTCAACACTCCTTCTGTTTCCTTTCCCTTCTCTTCTCCCTCTGGGATGCCTATAATGTGTTTGTTTATGAATTTTGTGTAGTTTTTTTAAATCCTTAAGTCTCTGCTGGATTTTTTCTACCTTTTTATCTATCTATTATACTATGTGTTTGATTTCAGATGTATTGGCTTCCACATCACTAATTCTTTCTTCTGCCTGTTCAAATCTGCTGTTATGTGATTCCAACCTATTTTTGATTTCTTGGATTGTGCCATTCCTCACCATCATATCTATTACCTTTTTATGTATGTTTACAATTTCTTCAGTATGGTTCTCCCAGTGTCTTCTTAATATCCTTAATCTCTTCCTTCACTTCATTAAGTTGATCCATGGTGTTTTTTTGGACAGCATTGATTAGTTGTTCAATTTTCTTCATCTCTTCCTGGTTTTTAGTTCTTTCATTTGGACTGGTCCATGTCTTCCTGTTTCTCAGTATGGTTTGTAATTTTTTGTTGCCCACTGGTCATCATTTTATCTTGATGGGTTTATTCAGTTGATTAGCTTCTCTCTCTGCTTTAGAGATTTATTTAGTTGGTGGTTTGTGTGTGCATTAAGTTTTCTCTTTAACTCTTTGTTCTTCTTGTTCTATTTCCTTGCTGTTTTCTATGTTCTGGTTTTATCTATAGCATTCTATCTCCCTGTCCAGCTCCCTCCAGATCGAAGTCCCAAAGGCTCTCACTCCATGGGCTACCAGAAAAGCTCATTTGGGTAGGGTCCTGTCCCCATTCAGCTGTCTTTGGCAAGAGATATGGTGAGTGCACACTTAAACTGATGCTATCTTGCATCCCTCTCCTCAAACTATTCTTTCCTCTCCCTCCCCTCAGACACTCTGGAAACCACAATTATAATATTAATGGTACAAGTTCTTCCATTACTACAATAATAGTAAGTCTACTTTGGTCCATGATTGCATTCTCCCCATATTTTCTCCTTTTTAGTTAGAACTTAATTTCTACACCCAAGCAATAATCATTTCTTAGTGAACCTACTCCAGATAAGTTTATCAATGTGATTTGATTCTGTCCATTTTTATTAAATCTTCATATATAAAATCCTCAATCATCTTTTCAAAAAAATGTTATTGCCTTATAAATTATTGTCCTGACTTTGGTCTCTCCAAAGTCTCTCATAAAACTGTAGGTGCTGAAGTTATTTTCCTATAGTAGACAGCAGTTGAGGAAGCTCTTTAGATAGAAATGTTTCACTTGTTCCTTATTTGTGATAAAAGATCCTACTTTCCTGAATGCTCAGTCACAGATATTGCTAATAGCAATTTGATGTAGAAACAGAAAGACCTGACTCAAAGGAGATCAAATTAAATTAATCAAGATATTAGTGTTGCATGGAAAGGTAGGAATTAATGGAGCTGACTCAAGACACCAGGCTTACCCTGGCCAAGAGATACAATTCCTTTCTGAAACTGCTTAATTTCCCATAACATCAATACTGCTTCTCCTTAGACTGATCATGCAGGCTTCTTTTCATTATATGGGATACATAATCTATACAATTTTATTTATTATTATTTTATTGATTAAATTAGTCATTTTTCCATTGTACTTTTGCTCTTATCTGTAACCATAAGAAGTTTATCTAAGTTTCTTATCAATCTTCCACTTATTATAGACTCCATGGGATATCATAAAAGTTATTTTCAACATCTGATTCTGATTCCCTTCTCTGGATATCGAACAATCTTCACTCATTAATGTCCAGTCTCAGGCAAATGATCTTACCATTCCTCAAAGAGTGCATTGTCTTCTGGAACTTACCCAAATGTACACATTTTGATCCTTTAATTTCCCTACTGTAGCAGTTTGATATTATTGATGAATTCCAAACAGAAATATTGGATTATGTTTGTAAACTGGTCTTTTTCTCTGGGCATATTATAGTGTATTGAATTCAGAAGTTTTGATTTTACTTGATTAAATAATGATTAAGATCACTGAATGACATTCTAATGACAGATTTTATAGGTTTTAGGCCATTTTTTATCATCACATGACATGCAGAACTGTGTGGAGAGAATGTAGACTATAATGTGAAGTATGGTCCATGCTTAATAGCAATGTACCAGGATGCATTTATCAACTGCAATGAATGTGCCACACTAATGAATGATGTTTATATGGGAGGGTGTGGTAGGTGTGAGGAGTAACATTTATGTAATCTAAGTGCCTCTTCAGAAATACAAAAAATTATTTAAAAAAATAAAAAATAATGATTAAGGCTTTGATAGGGCCACATCAGTAGGATGTTGAGTCCCCACCGCCTTTGTGGGCAGGGACTCACAGAGAAACCACACTGCAGAAAAGGAAGTTTGGAGTTTTTGAGCTAGAGTCCCAGGAAGCAAGCACACAGTGGAGCTTGTTCATGAGGAAGGAGAGAAGTTCCGGGAAAAGAGAGGAGTTTTTCGCCTGACAAGTTGCAGCTGGCTTTGTGGAGAGAACAAAGCAGCTGAGCCCATAGAAAATCAAGCTCCAGGGAGAGAGACAAAGCCTAGAGAGCTTGACCTTGGGGCCTTAAAAAGGAAGAGGAAGCCTGAACATTGGCCACCATCTTCTTCTAATATGTAGCAACAGACGTTGGTGAGGGAAATAATTTATGCTTTATGGCCTGGTAACCGTAACCTTCTACCCCAAATAAATACCCCCTATAAAAGACAACAGATTTCTGTTATTTTGCATCAACAGTCCTTTGACTGACTAACACCTGCTTTTCTCCAAACTAGGTCACACAAACCCTAAAATCTGAAAGTAATTACTTCTGGGCGTTCAAACACTTTTCACCAAACCTCACACAACGTCATCACTTAGTTGTTTGGATTCAGAAATTTAAATTAGTACTTTTTTTGGTTATGTATCTGGTTATTGAAATTAACATGAATTGTTTTGACCAGAATGCCTCTAAAAAATGTTTTTCTGAACCCACTACTGTCTGCCTTCTGCAATAAAAACATTTGTTAATTCTCATAGCCACACAACTTCTATTATGGTAAAAGTAAACATTTACATCATTTTGACAGTTCCAATACTATAGAAATTTTCTAAGTAATTTCGTTTTATTTATAAATATTGTTGATAGAATAAAATGAACTGTAAAACATTCAGGAGGATAAAGTTCTATCCATCATGCAGTATATTTATATCAAGTAAATTACAAGGCTAAATGAATAATTATTGAAAATGAATACATTATCTGTAAATAAAAGTTGCTTAAAATAATATATTTAGTTGCTATACTGTATTTAATTATTTCTTGCTTATGTATTATTGAATCTCTGCAATATAGTTATCAATTAGAATGTAAAAGGAGGCTATTTAGCCATTCATTTTATTTCATGCACATTTCATGGATTGCCGCTAAAAACTCCTTCACTTTCTCTTATTTTTTTCTGAACAGTTGAAAGGAGAAATTCACTTTTCAAAATGTTTTAAGAAATGCATAACAAAATCCAATTTATAAACGAAAACAAAGATACAGAAATTTGTATCTATGAACTCATCTTCCATTAAAATCCAATTTATAAACAAAAACAAAGATACAAAAATTTGTATCTATAAACTCATCTTCCATTATTAGCACTTTTTGAAAAAATGTGCAATTCATCGTCTAGTGAATTGGAATCATTGAGACAAATACACCAAAACATTTGTTCCTTGAAGATTCTAACTGTTTCAACATATTAAAAATTCTGCAAAAATTATATTCAATAATTCTATTTTTAAATTTATGACATTGATTTATTTAATTCAGCGAAATTAGCATATGCTTCATTTAGAAAATATAGGACAATATTCCTCAGAGCTCAATATATGTAGGTATTTTTTCTGAATAATTGTGATATTTCTGGCACAAACTTCCAAACTATACTTATTTATTTCTGAGGTACAATCAAGCATTTGAATGTTAAACTTAAATTTCCAAAACATCATCAATCCACGTAATAAAATAATAGTTCAGTTAAGAAAGCTTTGATGTCTAGTTAATGTTTTTTAGCTTTAACCAAACAATTTTATGTTTTTTTTGCATGGTTGGCCTGTATTTAACCTGTTTACAGAATTAAAACTCACCTTATATTTTCAGAAGTTTGCATCTGTTGACAGATATTGTCCGTAAAGGTTTTGAATTTATCTGTGTCTTCCATAATTAACACATATGATTGGAGAGTGGATGGCATCTTTGGAAATCATCAGCCCATTTTTTGAAGATATATATCATTTGATATTTTTAAAATTAATTCCATTTGGCTAATCAAGAAACTTTAAAATAATCAATATTGGTGCAGACTTGAGGCACACAGTCACCTTTTTAAATATTTGCATGAAATGAGCTAAGTAAAGATTGCAAGTAATATGTCTCAGGAGAAGATTAAAAAAAAACATTGCAGTGAGCCTAGAAAAACACAATATCTCAACAGAATTTTAATTTTATTTTTCATTTTAATATGTTTGAACTTTTTAGAAATATCTAATATTAGATCTTTACTCTTATTATATAACCACATTTTGTAAGAGTTTTTATGTGTCTGTATATTTGTATTATGTGTTCATGTGTTTGTATATGTCCTTTCTAAGTACAGATGTCACTGAATTTAGGGTACATTGCCATTCCCTTGATATATTTCTTCTCATTCTTAAATATAAAGTGTACCTTCCATACTTTCTACCTGTATCAATAGTGTGGTATTTCCTTCATGGATTTTTGGAGATTTATGACAAGGCTAATAGAATTACTTGATAAAATAAAACCTTACCACTTTAGTGTTCTGAGGTAAAGAGAGAGTGTAGGTAGACAGTATCCTGTTTATTGTTGAGAAAATATTATCATTAGGAGAAATAGGGAGTGTGAGTTTATTTCAGGGACTCTTGAGGAAAATTCCTAGAAGATGCAGAGATTTTCTTGAGAATTAACTTTGATGGGGGCCTATAAACCCAAGAACCCTGACTTTATGTTATGAACAAGATCAAAGCAATTAGCTGGAAAAAA
>JAQZBX010107793.1:0-10615 GCA_029593785.1 Cabassous unicinctus
TTTCTTTTTCTGGTATTACTATTGCCTTGCCCTCAGATCAATTTTCTATACTCAGAAAGACAGTCAATGTTCTTTCATTGCATATAGACAGATTCTTAAGAGTAAATATGGAGTTGCTTAGATTTAATTAGAAGCTAAAAGTAATATGTGTGTGTGTGTGTGTGTGTGTGTGTGTGTGTGTGTGTATGTGTATGGAGAAAATATCAGCACATTGACAATCTGTTTTTCAATATTAACTTGCAATTAGTAACTTTGCTGAAAATGGATTAATTTTAAGGTTTATGAAAATACTGATCCACTAAATCCAGACAAGGCTGCTCTTTCAAGTTGTGGACAATAATTTGATTACTTTAGTCACAGGCTCAAAAATATGAAATACAGGTATGCAATATATTCACATATATTATAGTTATATATAAATGATATCTAAAATTGATCCATTTGTTACAGAGAACAAATTTTTGGTTATCAACAATGATGGAATTCTGTAGTTGGACTGTATTCCAGACTCATTAAACTTCATGTACTATAACATACAATTCAGTATGAGGTGGGTCAAGTCTGAATCATATCCAGAGGTGTTTGTTTTTAGAATCATTTTTACTACAACCCTTTATCATGCATAATGAGGATGCCATTTTAATGCTGTTCTAGTGCATCTGATACTATCAGAGCACTCTTTTAATCACAGCATCTAATTATCTATGTATGTATTATCTTGGATCTGATTCTTTCCTAGTGTATCCTAGGAAAGGATTTACACTTTGCACCATAAAATTTTATAGGTTTTGAGAAAATATATAATAGCATATTAATCATTGCAATATCATGCAGAAGAATGCCAATGTCCCCAAAATGCCCCCATGTTATTTTCCCTCCCCCTCCCTTCAGAACCTCTAGTGACCAAAATTTTTATATCATGGTTACAAGTTTTTCCATTACTAGAAAAATAATTCTACTTTGGTCCATAGTTGCATTTTCCCCTTATGTTTGTTCATTCCTTAATCTTAAGGATTTTTGGATGGTGAAACCCACTCTGCTTCTTATTGAGAAGGGGTTGAGATTCCATGGGGCAGATGGATGGATCTGTCTTGTCTGCAGTTGTAGAAACTCTCTGTTTTTTGGGGATGGGCATTGTCCATCATCATCATTTTGTTAGTTGTCCTGGGCAATTCCGATGAACTGGAGAGTAGGTGCTGGCTGCAACTCTGCTGAAAGTCAAGTCTCAACCAGCATATGAACAGACCAAATAGTTAGGTCTCTGGGACATATATTTAATGAAATAAAATGCTAATTATAGGTTCAAATAAAAAGGGCAGAATAACCATGTGTAGGGAAATTATAAATGAGTATAACTTTGTTACATTGGGGAAATAGGTGCCAAGGTAAGGCCCTCCAGCAGGGTGCTGATTTCCTGGGTTTGTGTGCCCTTCCTATACTATCCAGATGTCTCTAGAGCCCTCATGAGCACCTGTGCTTGAGACATTGTTTACTGTGGCAGTTAATGTGATGCGCCTGAGATGTGCATAAGCATAACCTCTGGAATGACTTCCCCACTCACTTTGAAATCTATTAGCCATAAAAACTCATTTGTCTTTAATATTTACCCCTTTGGGTCAAGGTCTTTTTCCAAATGCATCACTAGTTGGTGCTTGGTCATAATCACTCAATTCCAGGGAGTCTTTTCCCCAGGAGTCATGTCTCATGCTGAGGGGAAGGCAGTGAGCGTATATGCTGAGTTTGACTTAGAGAGAGTCCACATTTGAATAACAAGGAGGTTTTCAAAAAACAACTCTTAGGCAAGATATATTACTAGGTTAAGATACAATTTTTCAAGAATAAGAATCATAAGTGCAAACATTATTATCAAGGGCATCACATATTGGTCTTTCCTCTTTCAGTTGGCACTGCCTATGTACTCCAGAGATTCTTGCCATTCTTATTAAATACTGTAGTAGAACTCTCCAGGATGGGAATTTCATATTTTGTTGATTATTGTGTGGGTCTCCACCCATTGAGATAACACCCCATGGCCACATGAACACATTCATATTCCATAGAGGCATGCCCCTGGTGCATCCTTCCCCACACATCCCCCTACCACTGACACCCTGCACCAGTGATTCTCCCCTGCCATAATTGTAACTTTTCTTTAACCCATAACCTCTCCAAAAACAAAGCCAAAAAAAATTCTTTCATTGGGCCTTTCATCACTGTAAGATCTGTTATCTTTTATGTATATTGACAATTTCTTCTGTATGTTCCCCCAGTGTCTTTTTTTTTCACTAGGGAAGCTATTTTAATGATTGTTAACACCTTGCTGAGAAGGTGGGCAATAAAAGAGGTAGACTAGCCATTTTTCCTGCTTATTTTAAGTGCTGTTTGATGAGAGAGGAAACTGAAACTAATGAATATTCTGATGCTTAAGTATTATCTATAAGTATTTTCTTTCAATCCCTGCTTCCTTTATCTCCATCATTAATACCGTTATACTGGATATATAACTCTGGGAAACAAATCCTGCAACTCCAATTAACAGAAATCGTCTGGATAAAATAAAATTAGGTAGATCATTATATTGCTTATTGCCTAGTGGCAATTTAGAACTATGATTTAAATTACATGGGTAAATTTCCATACCTGTGGTGAAGGCAACAGCAGTCTTATGTAAGAAAGCAGCATCGCCAGGTCTCTTTGCCTAGCCTGCACGTCATGCCCCACCCACTGCATTAGACCATGGAAAATGGTTTCTTCATCTGGCACATTAATATCATCACTGCACAAAAGTTTTGAAATTTTGTTAGCTGGAAGCAGGAGGAATTCTTGGTTCTTTATTACTTCAATGAAGTGTTCCTAGAAAAAAAAGGCCCTCTACTGAAACTTTGCACTTCTGAAACTTCTTAGGAAAATGAACACATCAAAACATTTCACTGAGTCAATCTTCAGAAAAGACCAGAGGGGTAGATAAATCTATTAAAACAAATAGGTGCTATTGCTGCCTTTGCCATGAAAAAGGGAAGCCTTCTGCAACTGAGGGGTCAAATGCTTCCACTGGGAATTATTTATTGAACACAAAGAAAGCCCTTAACTGCTTCAGAGCTCACATAGGCAGAGTGCCTGAGGTAGTAGCATTGCTTTTCTTTCAGTTGGTGACTGTGACAACACTAGTTCATAACTCCAGAGCTGTCTGATGTCCAGTTAATCTTTAGCTACAAACCCTAAGAGAAAAGCTGAATGTTTTCAAGGTGGAGGCTATCTTGAAGGCTTGGGAGAGTTAGCTATGGCTGTGCATATAAAGGGTCAATTGACATAACTCTTAAGAGATGAGAGTGGTGTTCACTTGATTCCCAGGCACCTAAGTGTTTAAAAATATTGTTGAAAAAAATATTTTCTCTTGTGTAAAAACACCATTTGCTACTGACCAAAGGCAAAATTTCTTTTTATAATGAATAAAAATCTATAGATTCAGGATAATCTAAAAGGGACTCTTATGGGATTTTTATTTTAGGGGGAAGTAGGGGGAGTGGGGCTATTTTTCAATTTTATGCTATACCTCAATTCTCCTTCCTCTCATTGTGCTGTCTCATATTTGGTGAAGTATCAAATTTAAGACAGTAGTGGCTCAATTTATTTTATTAAAACAAAACACAGTTATATTTTTCTGATTCATAAATTCTATATAATTTTTCTTTTACAATATAATCGTTTCTAAATTTTTCTCAAGTTTTCAATGCAATGAAATAAAATTCCGAAATTGAGATAAACATGTCTACATGGCAATTTATGTTTCATAATAAACCACTATTCTGGTATCAGCTTAAGACAGCCTTAGAATAATTGGGGATCTGGAGAAATCAAATCATTCCCTCAATTCTACTCTGAGTTTAGTCATTGTGGAACTGAGTTAGCCTAATAACAAAATTATCCATGCAACAATCATCAAGACTGATAGATCCACCAGATCATCAGGAAGCTTTGATGACAAAAGTTCCAAACCAACATGCTTATTTAGACAGAGAATGTTCTGAGACTAAGGCAAGCAATTGAAAGAAAACTGCTCTTCTTACTGTATCAGTTGCCCCAGGTTTAAATCCCTCTTACTCATGTCAAATAACTATGATACTACTATGCCTACCACTGCTATTATTAAATCACACTTGCACAGCACCTCACATCTTACTAAATTCTTTCACAAACATTAAGACATCACCACTGCTACCTTGTGAGGACATGGATTTCCCCTGATGAGAAAAAAAGCAATATGAATTGCCTAGCTTTAAGGTACTAAGTGGAAAAGTCTAGACACAAATTTAGGCTGTCTAATGTCATGTCTACTGCATTTTGCATGATTCTACTGCAATTGCCTC
Organism: Cabassous unicinctus; assembly: GCA_029593785.1. NCBI lineage: Eukaryota > Metazoa > Chordata > Mammalia > Cingulata > Chlamyphoridae > Cabassous > Cabassous unicinctus. The sequence goes on from JAQZBX010107793.1 coordinate 4,368, forward strand.
TCATAATGACATGTTTTTTATGAAAGCACTCTGAAAAATGTAAAACATTACAGAATATATGGTTACCAATTACTGGTACTGTATGTAAACTCTGAAGCTTTGCTAATATTATGTAAAAACTCAAAATTACAGTTTCTTTTCTATCCATTCCCCAATTAAAGAAAAAAAAGAAAGTTAGTAAGTGTGTGTGTGTTGGGGGAGGGGGTGGTGGTAGAGAAAGTTTGGTCCAGTGTGTAAAACCTATTCAATCGCTAATGTGGAAAATAGTACAGCCCATTAACTTGATCATTCATTTGAGAAAGTTAAAAAGTGGCTATAAAAGACTTTATATGGTGGCCATATTTAGGTATAGCCAAAATTTAGATTTTTCTGATTGAGTCTTTTATGGCTGGAGAGTTACTGCCTGATGCGACTACTGAAAATTTGTAGTCAAAATAATAATGGCTTAAAATATCTATATAAGGTAAGCAGTATTTTGTGTAATAGAGAAATAATTAATTAAGCTTAAAGATTAATTATAAATTGTTTGACTTTGGAGCTATTTTGCCTCTAATTTCAAGGTAAATACATTTTATGCTTCTTTTCAAGAGTTCTTTTGTGCCTTAGGCTTGCTATTTTTTATTGGCACTTATATTGTTTTGAAACTTATTAAATTAATATAGCATATTTGCTGACTGCTTCAATTCATACTGCTCTTTTTTGCATTCTTATACTAACAATACAGTATTTCAAAATCAATGTTAAAGCAAGAAATTTACCTATTTTGACTGCACTCACAAGAAATACTAAAATAACTAAAGAGAGGGGCTTAAAGGAGACAACAGTATTGCATTTTTATGTACATCCTGCATTAACACTCAGTTTTGGTCACATAATAGGAAAAGGAAGACAAGTTCATTATGAACTACAAAAATAATTCAAGCTGTTTATCAGAATGTGTTTTGTCTGCAAGAGTGAGATACCAGGCAGGAAACTCTTAATACTTTGTTCAAAATTTAAGTAATTTAACAGGAAGTTTTCAAGTTTGGCTTTTGTAGTAGGTTTAAACTTTGAAATATATAACCCAGTTACTTTAGATTGCATAGCATCTGTATTTAGAACATAGTGATATAAATAGCATTATCAAATGACATTTTAAAATGCCATCCCATTATAATGTGATTCTCCACATAATGATATTGTTTCAAGAAAATGTTTGGAGCTTCAAATATTGAAGAAAGACCTAGGATTTGGAGGAGGGAGAAGTTTCATAAGAAATTTTTAGACATTAAAATTTTACAGAATTGAAAATTTTAAGTTGTGTAAAACTTTAGAAAATACTCTTTATTTACATACATCTCAATTCTAAAACTGTAATGCAGATTTTGCTTATCTTTTTTAGGTATGAATGTCTTTTGTTCACTTGTATATACTAGCTTTTTGGTTTTTATCTTAAGAATTAACTGGCAATTTTCTTAGCTTGACATATTTATCTTTTTATTGTGTTTCACAGAAATATCCATTTCTTGTGTCTTCTGCTTCAGAGGTTAAAAACTGCATTTTTATTGCATCAGGGACCTGTATTAACATTTATGGTAAGGATTTATTTAATGTTCCAAGGCTAGTTTTCCTTGCCACTCTATAAATAGTCTCTATTTAATCTGACTTGAGATGGAGAATGATAGTCTTATCCTACAAAACTTTAAATGATCTGTTAATAATAGATTTGGTTCTTACTGAATAATATTTAACTTACATTAGAAATAATAATTTATACAATTTTACAAACTGAGGTTCTAACAATGAATATACATGGGGGAAATAATATTTTCTTTATACTGTGAATTCTACTTGAAATATGCACTTGCACATTTAACTTTTAGCATTATTTTAATTTCTCTTAGCTATAAATACATAATTTGAGATTTCAATAAACCTTTATTGTTACAAAAATGAGAAACATGCTTGAGTACAAGGAAATAATTTTATCTAATATCTATTATGTGCAAGTCATTTGTTAAGTTATATAATTTATATTGCCTACTAGTTTTGTCCCAAAACATAATCTTACTTTGGAAAGGTTTATACATGTATATGTATCTCTAAACAAACAAACAAATTAAAATTGTGTGCATATCCTATTACTACAAGTTAATTTGAGGCCATTGATTTTACCATTGTGTATTTATGTGCCACACTCAGGAGCTCCTTACAACACTGGTATCTCCAAATGATCGAATCCCTAAGCAGTTTGAAGGATGGAGCTGCTTTATGAGAAAATTGCAGCAGACTTCACTGACATGAGTCAACTGTAGTTGACAAGCTGCAGCCAGCAAACTTTCAATAGTACCTTCTTTCAATTGCAGGACACCTAGATGGTTTGAAAAAGTAAAGAATGATTATATTTCCCATAAAAGAAGAAACAAATATATTATCTACTTGCATCTGTCAATTTCCATCTCTATTAGGTCTATGTTTTCTAGTGTACAGTAGCCATTTGGAATACCTATTGTGGCCGACTTACCCAAGGGAGTCTGTGTATAAACCCTAATAAGATGGCCAAGGGGAGCCAGAATAGATTATCAAAAATGACTGTAGCAAATGAAACGTGGATACCACCATTACAAAGAAACAACAACTTGAATATAAATATTATATAAAAACTGTCTATATTATGACTCAAGGAGAAGTATGTCATATTGTATAAAGATCATACAATTGGCCTTGTGTGTAACTGTCATTTGTGTGGGCATTTTGTTAACTAAGAACACTGAGCTTATATGTCCACTTTCCTTTTCATCTACATTTATTAGCTGGTAAAGCTGTTATGCCTGATACTGTTTCAAAAGGAAGAAAACATGAAGAAATGAATACATGTTTATTTGTTTAAGCATAAAAAGCAAGCTATGTTTAGAAACATCTGTGAATAATTTAAAAAGATTAGAAGCAATTTAAGCTGTTTGTTTTCCATTTATATATCTCTATTATTTCTATAGCAAGCATTATTCATGAGTTATTGCAAATAGAGTAACTTACTTTTATATACTATATATTTCTAATTTTTATTATTTTCACTAAACTATCGATAACTTATAAAAATAATGTTTCATAAGGTTTATATAAATTATAAACTATTCCTTAATAGTTTTGACTTGTAAAATGCCATGATATAGATCATATCTTGTTGTGTAACTATAAAAGATACATAGTGTGAGATTTTCTATATTTAGTTCAACCTGTAAAATTTATTATAAAGTGGTCTTGTCCATCAGCAGACATGCTTGTGTTGTTTATTGTCCTGGATTTTGAAGGGAGACCCCTGCTCATATCACATGTCGCCCAGAGAAGTATGAACTATTCCAGATTCAGACCTAAAGATTAAACTGCTATAGACATTGAAACACAGCCTCATTATCAAGAAACATAGTCATTAATAGGAATTTTTAAATTATAAAGGTTTAGTATATACTAAGAAAGCGTCCATGTATTATAGTGTATTCAGGTATGAAAATGCTTAAAAAAGGTTACTAATAACTGGGTTCTGATCTTATCTCTTTAAGAAGCAAAAGGATAGATAAGACAAATGGCTTAGTTATCTTTCCCTACACGTGATTAGAAAAAGTTTACTGAGAAAATTGATATTTTCTAAGTTTATGCTACAATGAATTAGGTAAGAGAATTGAAGTATTTGAAAGTCTTCAAAAGATAATGGAAGTCTGTGAAGATTCAAGAAAGCTCGATTTCATTCTCTGATATAAGGAAGTCTGTAGAAATTTTAGAAAATAAAGAGGATTTAAGGAACATTTTTGCTTGAAAACCTTGTCAGAAAAAAAATGTGGTAGTTGAAAGGAAGGGTTGATAAAAATTGAAATGTAGCAGTCATTTTGTTAAAACAATGGTCTTAAAAAAGGACTATGCATGCCATCAGAGGTGTGTAATACCTTTGCTAGACAACCATCAATTTTCTAAACAATTTTCAGAACCTCAACTTCCATATATACTCTTTTTCAAAAATGGTCTGCTCAAAAAATAGATGTCATCACACAGGTTGTCCTTTCCCACCATTCATTTCACAAGCGCCTTTCTCTCATCTCTTAAAAGAAAGTCACACCACTCACATATCCAAAATATTACTATCCTGCATTATGGGGTGGGGAAGAGGGGGAAATTTTGAAATAAAGTTTGTTCATATATTCTTTTTATTGAGATATAATGCTTATGCCATAAAATTCAACTTTTATAGTGTATAAATGAGTGGTTTTTATTTTATTCACAAAGTTGTGCAAATAATTCTATTACCTAAATCCAAAATATTTTCTACACCCCATAAAGAATCCCTCAACTCATTAGTAGTCATTTCCCATTTCCCACAACAACTCCAGACTTAGGAAACCAAAAATTTACTTTCTGTGACTATCAATTTAATCATTCTGAGCATTTCATATAAATGGAATCATAAAAAGTGGTCTTTTGTGACTGGCTTCTTTCACTTAGCATAATATTTTCAAGAGTCATTCAAGTTTAGCATGTATCAGTACTTCATTCCATGTTATTGTTTAATAATATTCCATTGAACAGGATATACCCATGTTTTATTTATCTATTCATCAGTCAAACATTTGGGTTGTTTCCAATTTATGCTAATATGAATAATGCCACTATAAACATTTCTTTACACAGTTTTGTGTGGTTGTATGTGTTCACTTCTCTTGGTTACATACCTAAGAGTGGAACTGCTAGGTTATATGGTAACTTTATGCTTAACATTTTGAGGAATGGCTATGAATGGTATCACATCGTTATAATGTATACATTCCATTAGATATATTTAAAATGTAAATGAAATGGGGTTTTTGAAGTTATAAGTATTTACAATATCAAAAATATTAGAAAAGTTTAATGTGATAAATTTTGTAATAGTTTTTCAAAATTATGTTAGGGGCAACACAAACAAAAGTGTATGAAGACCATTGCCCTAGAGAAAGCCCAGAGATAAGCTTTTAGTCTTTAGAAGAATGTAAGTGCACATAAGTAAATAAGTGGATTTGGATACCTGTAAAACTAAAAATGAAATAATGTTTCTTGAAAAAATATCAGAATATTTTTGGTCTCCAAACTTATCTTGTTTACCTTTCTTTTATAGTTTGAGAAAATATTACTTTTTTCATTCCTAATCAAAAGACTGATTAATCTCGAATGTAGAAGTGAAGGTCCCACTTCCGTTCACTCTTCTTTTTTCAGACAAGAATATGTTTACACAATTCCAGTCAGGCATGTTCTCTTTTTCTCTTTGTTTTTAAAAGCACTTTAGATTACATAAATATTACATAAAAAATATGGGAGATTCCCATATACCCCATCCCTATCCCCTCCCACACTTTCCTTTATTAACAACATCTTTCATTAGTGTGACACATTTCTTACAATTGATGAATACATATGGAAGCATTGCTACTAAGCACGGTCTATAGTTTACACTATATTTTACACTTTGGACCCCACGATTTTATAAGGTTTGATAAATGTATAATGGTTTGTATCCGTCATTGCAATGTCATGCAGAACTATTCCAATGTCTCAAAAATGCCCTATGTTACACTTATTTTTTCCTTTCCCTCCCCTCAGAAACTCTGGTGTCCACTGTTTCTAGATATTACAAGTTCTTCCATTACTGGAATAATAAGTCTACTTTAGTCCATAGTTGCATTATCCCCTTATGTTTGTTCATTGCACTATCTTGAGGATTTTGAGATGGTAATGCCCACTCTGCTTCCAGTTGAGAAGGAGAAGGAGCTTAGATTCCATGGAGCAGAAAGATGTACCTGCCTTGCTTGCAGTTGTAGATATTCATTTTTTGGGGGAAGGGCATTGTCCATCATCATCCTTTTGTTAGTTGTCTTCGGTGATGAGTCCATGTACCAAAATATATCAGAGTTAGACTCACTTATAATTTTCCTACACATGGTTCTTCTGACCTATTTATTTGAACTTGTAATTAGCACTATGTCCATTAAATATATATCCCAGAGACTCAGATCTTCTAGCTGTTCCTATGTTGGTTGAGCCATGAATCTCAGCAGAGTTGCAGCCAACACTTACTCTCAGGCATCTTCATATATATATATATAGGATAAATCTTAAGTTCAAAATCTTTTTACAGCATATTATGTATGTTTTGTTCTTTTACACTATTGGAGTTGAATCCTGACTCTGACTCTTTTTACCTTAGGAATGTTAATTAAATGGTCCATCTTTCAGTTTCCTCATCT